>JAWQFJ010017731.1:37500-57500 GCA_034096865.1 Theodoxus fluviatilis
GCGTGAAAACAAAATACTCATCAACATTATATTTCCTTAAACAGCAATGTGAATACTTCGCTCTCTTGTGCAGCCCAAAGCGCAGAAGTGAACCTGTTTTCACTACCTTCTGTGTGCCGTCTCAGGGTCCCCAGGGTCTCCAGGGTCTCGTTCAGATTTTCAAAACTGATGTGTAATCATCGTCAGCATAAGCAATACAGAGAGCCAGCCCACGGCCCTGTGACCAGGAGACCAATTCCTCTTACTTCTCCACCTTTCTTCAGTCCTTTCAAGCCACTTCACGCCTCCATGGAATGACCGCACTTCACGCATTCCACGGGACTTCCGGGCCACAAGATGGCGTCACCGAGGACGTAGGGAACTCGGAGCTTCCGGAAGAGGAAGTCAGTGATCAATTTAAAACATCAGGGCTCTCAGCTCTTGGACTTTTTCCAACCCCTACGGGGACGACCCTGTGTGGCGATGTCCGGTCCGCGGTAATTAGGAGGCAATGTGGTGGCTGATTATTTCCTCTTGTTGCTTTTTTTCCTCGTCTCTGGCAGCGTCTTCCGTCGAAGAGACATGGTGTTGGAGAGAGGAGGGAGAGGAAGTAAACGGAAATTTAAATATCGTGACTAGGAATTCAAAAGGGATTTGAGGCTTGATTGAGCCGCGAAAGTGTGGGTGTTTCTTTCTGGTCTTCCACGACAACTCCTTGGGGATGTCTGCTGAAAGAGTTTCATACTGAATCTCTCTCCTTTGGCTTCTTGTCTTCTTTTTGCCCTGTCACTTTCCAACTCGTCTGCCAGTTTTGCACCTATCCTTCAAGCAGTCCGCTTCCCCCTTATCTCCTCCAACCTTCCTCACCTTTCCCCCTGGCAGGTTCCCCCTGCTGTCAGGGTGTTACGCTCTGTAGGGTGGAAGTGATGGATTTAGTTTTCATTGTAAATGATATGACTTTATGAGTGAGGCTGGTGATTAGGGTAGAATTAGATACAATGCAGACAATGAGTAGAGGGAGGTCGGAATGGACAATTTCAAATGTTTGTTGAAGTAAATTCGTACCTACTTATAATAGATATTACTTTAAAAAAAGGAGCGTGAATGGAGAGAGGTAAAATGGTATCCAATAGAGACAACATTACGTAAAACAGGGTTGCAGGCTTCACATATCTATTTGGAGTAAATGAGTTGGGAGGGAAATGGTGTGTGTGTGTGTGTGTGTGTGTGTGTGCATGTGTGTGTGTTTGTGTGTGTGTGTGTGTGTGTGTGTGTGTGTGTGTGTGTGTAAGCAACTCACATCATCAGTCCAATTGAGTGTTCATTACAGGTCTCCGTGCTACTGACAAACTGGGCCTAAGCGTCTCTGGACACAGCGTGAAATGTGCTATCCAAAATCGTTCAGACTTTGAGCACACAAAACAGGACAATATTAGATTTTAATAACAACCCTAATCTGTGAAGCATTTCCCTATGGATTCTTTTAGCGATAACAACTTTTCCCCCAGCGCTGGAAGCACATAACAAATCTCTTGGTTTGGTCTTTATCACCTTCTACGATTCCTTCTATAACTCCCAATTGGTGTCATATTCCTGCGATTTGTCTGCAGTTTCGGTTTAGTGAAAGAAAAAAAATATTCAAAAAGGAGTAGGAGGTTGGAGAAAACTGCTGTATTGTGTTGGGTTTTAAAAAATTACCTCATACCTGAAGGAATACGATTATGCAAATATTCTTCTCCTGGAAATGTGACATTATGATTTCGCTTGCAATCTCACGATGACAATAACACCATGGCACAAAGTCACTCCGGAAAATAAGACAACTGCACTCTCTGCCTTGCAAAGTAATACACTGCTTCACAAAGTATAACTCCACCTGCCACTCTACATCCAGGTCTGCACCCCTCGAGGTCAGCCTTGGTTCCCTCGGGTTGCAGCGCGTTTGAAGGCTGTGCTGGCAGGCTTCCAAGCTTGATGCATGCATGGAATCCACATGAGACCTTCCTATTGCTGATGATGTTGGTTGCCATGGTAACGCTCACGTTCCAGATTGACACTGCCTTGAATCTGGCGAAGTCTCGGGCCTGCTGGAAAACAAAGATTAAGAAAAGCCCTGACGTGGGATTTCGGATTTTCTTCAGCCCTGAGACAATCGTGAAAACTTAGTTTCCTCTTGGGTTGACTGTCTCTGGGATCGTTGAGCGTTTGTCTTCTATCGGGATGAAAGGAGCGTAACAAAGTATCGTAAAGTTTTGTTATCAACATCATGGAGAAACATGATGTACAACAGAGAGCAAAGTAATGACAGAGATTTGTTTCGATCCTTTGAGATTAGAGCAAACTGGAGGAACAGAAGTGAAGAAGTGGTGTATTTTTTCTGGCAAAGGAGTAGCATAACTTAACTGTGGCTTCTTGTTCTTTATGGTGAGACCCCATGCAAACTGAATCTGTTCGTCATCAATCACATTATCAACATTCTTTTGAATTGCAAGCCATAAGATGTTAGCGTTTAATTTATTTCTTAAATTTACGAATATGTTTTTTGCTTGGACATGTTTAGGCGGTTATGGAACTCTCAAAAACCTGCTTTGTCAAATTGTATTCTCATATATGACTGATTCGCACCTGACGATTTGCAACCATAGCATTATGTGCTCATCCTTGACCCCATTATGTTTGTGTGCACGCATAATGTGTACGAATATAATAATAATAATAATAGTTTATTCATACGCACATACCTTCCCTTGACAGGCAAGCTCATGGCGTTTACAATCCAAAGAATCAACACTCATTCAACAACTCAACACTACATTCCTACAAAACCTCACACACTACACACATAAACAAAAAACAAAAATTAAGATCCAGTAGAACAAATAGAACAAGCTATACAATATACACAGCGCTTCCAGGCCAGGTCAAGTAAGGTGAAGCAGCTCAGCGGGAAAGGCGGATCGGAAGAAGTGGGTCTTTAGAGCACTTTTGGACTGGGGCAGAGTGTCAGAATGACGGACTGAGAGAGGGAGACTATTCCAGGTTACAAGTCCAATATAGGAGAAGGCACGTTGTCCTTAAGTTTTCTTATTACGGCGGGGGACCTTGAGCATTCTACAGTCAGCAGCTGAGCGTAGAGATCTGGAGGGCGTGTAGACTGCAAGAATTTCTGTAAGAGCGTGTGGTGCGGTGTTGTCGATGGCATTGAAGCACACAGTATAGCAAGTTTATAATCTATCCTCTGAGAGATGGGGAGCCAGTGAAGTGTGTGTAGGAGTGATGAGACATGGGTACGCTCGGGACATAAAAAGTAGCCTAGCAGCACAATTCTGAACTTTCAGGAGTTTGTTAAGCAGAGTGTCGGGGATGCCAGCGAGAAGAAAGTTTCCATAGTCGAGACGAGACAGAACAAGTGATGTGATGACCATGTTGGTGGCCTGCTGAGAAAGATAATGACGAATGGTACTAATTTTCTTTAGCTCTTAATATGCTAACTGAAAGACTTTGTTGACATGAGATCTCATTGTCAGATCATCGTCAAACATGACGCCTAAATTTTTAACAGACTGAGAGAAGACGATGTCACTGTGGCAAAGTTTGACGGCAGTGCACGTGATGAAGAGTACACTTTATAACGAAGTCTGGATAAGATCTCTACTGCTTTGCCTGACCTTTCCTGGTTCAGTGCCATTTGAGATCTTAAATACGATAACAGTCACGATGGAAAAGAATTTAGAAAGAAAACATTCTTTACCAGAGTAATGACATCTCAGGATACTCACTGTCTGTGCCCAAGTTTGACAGAATACATCTGCTTCAAAAAGCCCTTTCTCTCAGCCGATCTGATCGGAAATATCGCATCTCTGTCTCAGCTCAGCGACCTCAACAGTGTGTTCTGATTGGGCATTGCACCCGAAGTGAACGAAGAGCGAAGTGGACTTACGCGAACTTGTGTTCGTGGACTGTTGCATACGAATAGACTGAAGTAGACTTACGCGAACGTGTGTTCGTGGACTGTTGCATAGGAAATGGCCAATGTGACCACACGCAAAACATTCGCCTTGACTTTCCGCGAACCCCAATGGAAAGAGCGATCTTATAAGACGGAACCTCGGTCTAATTCGTCCAAGTATACATGGGACTTCCAGGAAAAGGTTCACCAAAGTCTACTTCAAACCTTGGCTACTTGGCAAACTCTCATCATTACGTATGTAAAGTGGAAACTTCGGCGTGTTAGGCCAAAGCTTCCCCACAGTAGAACATACCTTTAGACGAAGAATCAGTTTTATTGTACCCACAGTCTGATTTGCGTAACAGTTCATGAGTAAACGAGGCTGAGGTCACTTTAACAGTTTTCGGGTAGACGACCAGCAAAGCTGTTCAGAGCTTATGTGATTTATTTTCTTAGCTCTATACACAAACATTGAAAGTTGTATTTATATCATAAAAAACGGAATGTTTTCTGGAATTTGTTATAGAAACAAAAATCCTCATGCTTGAAATTTTCAGTTCTTAAATAGTCTTATTTACTCACGCAATCACATTATTACCGATTAGGATGTCCTTTGTTTCACTTGGAAGGCAAGCTATCGTCCTGTCCTCATGTCAGCCAGTCATTCCGTCGGTCGTCAGTCAGTCAGTCAGTCAGTCAGTCAGTCAGTCAGTCAGTCAGTCAGTCGGCAAACTTTCAAGTGCTTAGCTCCCCACAGGTACGACTACACTTTGTGCGTGTATGTGTGTGTCCGTGCATGCGTGCATGCGTGTGTAATGTGTGGTGAATAAGCGTATATGTGTGTGTGCATATATATATATATAGATGTAGAAGGGCACTATCTCTCTCTCTCTCCCTCTCTCTCTCTCTCGGTTTATCATGTGCGTTATCCTCCTGGCCCCGGCTGGCTGGCTGCATCTCGACCTGGCTTTTGACCTCTGGCCATGTCAAAACAACGCTGAACAGAGGTGTAGCTGTGGGTCAGCCTCTCTTATCTGTAGGGGTATCGCAGGCGGCCAGGCCATCAGCACATAAACTGCCTCCACCATTGTCCATTGTTCTGTTGATTTTAAATAGAATGTAGTGCTTTGATTAGTGTTGTTGTTGTGATAGAGCTGAGCTCCCTGCATGCTGGGGAGCAGATGTGTTTGGAGAAGCAGACCGCTCAGGAGAGGCGAGCAGAGCAGACGTGCCTGTCTTGCAGTCTCGCTTGGTCTCCAAGTTTGTATCAGCTAGAATAAACCATGTACCCTTCACCAAAAGAAACGGGGTTTGTCCTGCTAAACGGAGTTTGTCCTGCTACATTGGAGTAGAGAGATGTTCCCCTCTCTATAGCTCCAAGCCCTACGCCTGCAATGTGCCAACTATTCTACAGCGCTCGGATCAGCTCCTTTTCAACTGGTGTCAGAAGTGGGATCTGAGTGCTAAAGCAGGACAGATTTCCACCATGCCTGGCAAAGAGGGAAAGACTTGTCAGCCACCACCAGAGAAGGATTGTTAAAGTCGGTCTGTTCCTGCCCCACGATGGCCGCCCGACCACTGATCACAGTGTACTCTGAGAAGGGGGAGACCTCCGGCACCAAAATCAACCTGCTTGCAGTGTTTAAGGCCCCCATTCGCCCTGACATCCTCCACTTCACCCACTTCGAGATGCTGAAGAACGCACGCCAGCCCTATGCCGTCTCCATCAAGGCTGGTCACCAGACTTCAGCTGAGTCCTGGGGCACAGGACGTGCCGTGGCCCGCATCCCTCATGTGTGGGGTGGCGGAACACACCGCTCCAGCCAGGGTGCCGAAGCCTTCGGCAACATGCGCCGTGGAGGTTGCATGTTTGCCCCCACCAAGACCTGGCGCCGCTGGCACCGCCGCCTCGACATCAACTAGCAACGCTACGCCCTGAGCTCTGCCATGGCGGCCTCTGGCGTCACCTCCCTGGTCCTGGCCATGGGCCACAAGGTGGACATGAACTGCCGTATGTGTAAATATTTCAAGTAGTTATAGCCAAGGAGAGATAGTAGAATTTCCTAGTGTTGTCATGTTGTTGCTGAAATTGAACTTCCGGACTGGACATGAATGTGTTTCTATTCCTGGGATAAACTTAGTACGTGTGTGTAGTGCATTTCGTCCTACCTGCCTGGTAAGGTCACCAATATATTCCTTATATATGCATGTCTCTGAGTATTCTTTGCATGAACTGTTGTTTTAATCTATATCATAGTTGTAGCTAGTGACGAAGAGGGTTCTTCTGAAACTTCATTGTACAATTTTGAGTTTGATTATCCAATACTTTGACTACGTTTTATCACGTGCATGCTTTCATGATGATAGTTTCCACTGAACGGAGGGTTTAGAGATAATCATTTCTAGTCCTGTTGCTGGTTCTTTTTATGTGTCGGCCAGAAATAGCGAGGAGGGGACGTGTGTAAGGGTGGGGATGGCATCCTACGATGTGTACGAGATGGTTTTTGGAATAAGATTATATGGTTTATATGTAGGATGTTTCTTTCTCTCTCTCTCTCTCTCTCTCTCTCTCTCAATATACGAGTGGCTGTCATGGTCGCTAAGTACGTTCTGTAACGAAATGGACGAGCATTACTTTCTTTCAATTCATATAGTTCTTATGAACAGGAAGGAGAGAACGAAGAGTTGGAGACAAATTGATATTTTGTTCCTCGATTGTGATGTTATTCTGTAAGTGTGGTATTTGTAATTTTGTTTCTTTTTTCGTGAGGGACAACGTGATCCTTGTGGTTTAAGGTCAAATACCACCCAAGGTTTCATTAGCGCTGTTTCCATGTTGTTGTAGCATGCGTCTGATTGTGGAGTCTTGTTTTATGTACATTCCTGGTTAAATGATCTTTGGGGTTAAGGTCAAATACCACCCCAAACTTTCATTTGTGTGACGTGATCACGCCTCGAATATGTCTTTGTATTTAATGTTATGCGGAATCCTCTCTAATGGCGCAAGTCCATTGAGAGATGTTGTGGTAATGCCGGGTGAGCATAAACTACGGGCTTGTTGCGTGGATCAGCTAGAGTCGACAGGCCTCAGGCCACTCCTAGTTTGATAGGCACAAGTTAGCTTTTAGTCTGTGTACCATGTTGGCCATATTTCTAACTTGTTGAATGATTAAGCTCGCTACAAGTTGAATAACCAACACTGGGTTACCGAAATGGTTCACGTCAAATTGCGTTTGTTCAGTGTACATCGAGGACGATGTTCGGAAAGAGCACAGGGAGATGTAGAAGGGCACTATCTCTCTCTCTCTCTCTCTCTCTCTCTCTCTCTCTCTCGGTTTATCATGTGCGTTATCCTCCTGGCCCCGGCTGGCTGGCTGCATCTCGACCTGGCTTTTGACCTCTGGCCATGTCAAAACAACGCTGAACAGAGGTGTAGCTGTGGGTCAGCCTCTCTTATCTGTAGGGGTATCGCAGGCGGCCAGGCCATCAGCACATAAACTGCCTCCACCATTGTCCATTGTTCTGTTGATTTTAAATAGAATGTAGTGCTTTGATTAGTGTTGTTGTTGTGATAGAGCTGAGCTCCCTGCATGCTGGGGAGCAGATGTGTTTGGAGAGGCAGACCGCTCAGGAGAGGCGAGCAGAGCAGACGTGCCTGTCTTGCAGTCTCGCTTGGTCTCCAAGTTTGTATCAGCTAGAATAAACCATGTACCCTTCACCAAAAGAAACGGGGTTTGTCCTGCTAAACGGAGTTTGTCCTGCTACATTGGAGTAGAGAGATGTTCCCCTCTCTATAGCTCCAAGCCCTACGCCTGCAATGTGCCAACTATTCCACAGCGCTCGGATCACTCCTTTTCATATATATATATATATATATATATATATATATATATATATATATATATAGAGAGAGAGAGAGAGAGAGAGAGAGAGAGAGAGAGAGAGAGAGAGAGAGAAAGGGGGGGGGGGAGAGGGAGGGAGGGAGGGAAGGAGAGAGAGAGAGAGAGGGGTGGGTTAGTATTTGTATGTATACGTGTGCTCGTCTCCTTTCTTCCATCTCCCCCCACCCCCACCCCCTCTATCTAAATCATGCATATCGTAGTTTTCCTTAACACCTTTTTGCATCTTTGCTAGCTAGTCACTTCATTTTCAGCAGACCTTAGCAGGAAGACATCCAGGCAGGCGAAGTTAATGGACAAGTTAAGCGAAAACTACCGGAGTAGAATGTGATACGATGCGATTTCCACATCAGTCAAGAGGCCAGGAACCCTTGCAAGAAATGGGTACCTGGCATGGCTATTTATTCTTCCACTTTTTTCCTCTTACGTGATATCGCGCTCACTGCAACCAGATACAAGCTATCGTTCTTTGCTGGATTTACCCAAGCGTTTGTGATGCATCTAATTGGAGTCCATAGTGAGCAGAGCGTGCCGCACAGGCGAATTCCCAATCCTCCAGCGTCAAGCGTCTCTCTCGGATCCTCTACACCACCTTCACTCGCGACCTGACGACCGCAGACACCGATGGGTGGGGTGGTAGTGGCGAGGTTGTTGTTGGTGACAGTGGCGGTGCAATGGCGGTGCGATGGTGGGGCTGGGGTGGGATTGCGTGGAGTGGAACGAGATGCAAGTGGAGGGAGGGGGGGGGGGGACGGGGCGGGGTGTGGGTCGGGGTGGACTTGCTAGACTTTCCAATGTCTTCAATACACCATGTTGCAACTCTATCGCGCGCCAGAGCGTCTCGTCCCCGACGCCGGCCTTTGTATGGAGGACTGAGAGGGCTGGATGCGCCGCTGTGTGGGCTGTGGCGGGCGACGGCAATCAAAAGCGATTTGAAAAGAACTCCTTCTCTCTCCTATCTCATGTAACCGCCAGTCTGCCCAGCGCCATGCAGCATCTTCAAGAACGACTGGGTAAAAGGCCGTCGGATGACTTTGGGGGAGGGGGATGTTGGCAGAAAGGATGGGGAGAGAGGGAGGGGATGGTGAAGACGAGGAAGACAGGAGGAGAAGGCTTAAAGGTGAATAAAAGCCTTGGCCCCATGGTTAGGAGTGCGGAGATGGTAAAGGCTCCACACCACGGGATGCAAAGCCTTGTGGGAGTCGTTCGGAAGAGGAGGGAAGGGCTTGCATGGACAAAGAAGAACGTGTCAGGTTGTCTTTTATTTGAAGGACGGGATCGAGAATAAAATGGTAGGGTGTCAACTCTTGAGACTTCACGCCAGACCATCCCTGAGCTCCTCATATGCCGCCCATCTCAGTTTTCACGGCTATGGCCTCACTTTGTCGTGGCGCGTCAGTCTTTTATTTCTTTCCCGAAGTGGGCTGTCTGCCCGACCCAGCAAATTGGAAATCCCACCCCCTCATCCGTCTCTTACCATAACATATTTTATAGGACGTAAGTGATTCCGACGTCTCAGGTCTCGGTGACCTGAGCAAGGTCTTTAGCCACGTCAGTCCATCTCTTGTTACGCCATTTTTGCATCCTACAAGGTCGCGTCGAAACGCCCCAGACCCTTTCACAACAACCCAGGGTGCCTTTGTTGTCCCATTCCCTCTACTCCTGCCCCCACCCCGACTCCCCTTTTTGCCCTCCCCTCCTCGCCCTCTTCCCCCCATCGACCCTTCTCCTCGTCGACCCCTCTCCCCGCCGACCCCTCTCCCCGCCGACCCCTCTACCCCTCCCTCCCCTGGAACAGATTCCGCTGTGGCTTTGGAGTAAGAATAGACGCACCGCGTCTCCCTACGTAATTCACAAGAGGTGAATAACCGGGAATTCGAGGCATGACTTCCTGTTACTTCATCCAACTTCAGCGATTTTCGAGATCAATAGCTACATAGACTGACAGGCTGTAAAACTCCTTTCCCTCTTCTCCTTTGTGATCAAACTGGTGTCGCCCTGTTCATCTCTTAAAGGTTTACAAACCTTTTAATGTTTATCCCTTGCATTCTCTCGGCTTTGTCATTAAATTATGGACTAATTTCTTTCTGACCTTTGCTGAATAGTGTTGTACTTAGAAAATTACCAACTTATCTGATGAATAGGTGCACCCTGATGGACGTGTTGGGTTGTGAAGAAGGATTCTTATCCTAGTATTTGTAGCAAATGTAGTGTGTGCATCTGTAACTAGTGGTACGGGCACTGGCTGTGAAGTGCGAGGCCTAATGGGAAGGAGTTGTGTGCTGCTCTTACCGTTGTCTTCATTCCCCCTGGCAGTTGAGGGCCCGGTCTCTAGGAGAACAGGCCAATTCTTTTGTCTGTCAGGGCCTCCGTCAGCTTCACGTGGGAAGATTAAGAGTCTTTTCCCCCCATAACGCTCTCTCATTTTTCCACATTCCAGCAAGTGTCCCCGGGGAACTCCACAGATGCAAGCCTCAGACACACCGCCCACAATCCGTTAATTGGTTGAGAATGACGCTGAAAACTGCTACATTAAATATGTATTATCTAGCTTCCTGTTATTATCTTCCTTACGTTCTTGTGTTTTGTATCTGCTCTGCTAAGTTCTTTTTCACCTTGATATATTTAACATGTTTGCACATATCTTCGGAACACTATTAAATAAGCTGAAACTTTGCGTGCAGGGAGAGTAAGTGGCTGTGGTCTTCTTAGTTTTGGACTGGAAAGCCATGCTCAGGAAAACGGGAGTCTATACATAATGCTTTATTGTATTCCATGCTTTGATGCAAATCTATTTTGAATAAGAGTTGCCCTAAGGCTACTTGATGAAATGGGGACAGAAAACCGAAATTGTTATTGTGCCCTCTCTTGTTTCTGCTGAACTGCTGCACCCGTCTCGCCCTACGGAGCTCATTAAGTGCTGCCAACTGCTGCATTGTGTTTATAAGAATGGCATTGCCTTCCTAAATGTCTGGACGCAACAAGAGCACACAAGCCGGAAGCGTGGGCAAGAAAAACCGTATCTTGCGAAGTGACTATGAAGATGTAGCTCGCCTTTACACAGTTCTGACCTTAAGCTCTCATTGAGGGAGGGCTGGCTTCCCAAGGCGGATGGACTTGTCTGCTGTATTGCTACAGATTATTCACCTCTGACATTTGGTCCTCGAAATGGGTAAGCGGCATGGTCCTGACTGACAAAATAAACTATTCCTCAGAGCAGAGATGAATGAGGACGCCAGACGGGGGGGTTGGGGTTGAGTGTTTGATGAATGTGCTGAACGACTGTAACTCGAGGCCTGGTCGTATCCGTTGTCTGCACAACTGTCACGTTGTTGATTTTATACCAGGATGCGTAGGGGGTCGGCTCTCTACTTCGGAGGGCCGCTATTGCGGGGGGCCGCTATTGCGGGATTTTTTGGTCAAAAGTTCTTAAGGCCATTTTGATTCTTTTGTCCTAAAACGCCTAGAAAATAAAAACATATTTGTTACTGTTTTAACTTAGAAATTTATTCGGGTTTTACCGATAGCGCTCAGCATAGGCCGCACCCGCTACCCCGCCTGACTGACTTAGCCTGTCCGGGGAGTTTCACCTAAACCCGGACGCGTTACTTTTTGTAACGTTTGTGTCCAACATCAGCGTCGGGCCCTGGAGTTAGGGCGTAGAGACAACCCTTTGAAAAAAAAAACACAAATGTTATGTTTTTTTTTAGGCGTTTTAGGACAAAAGAATCAAAATGGCCTTAAGAACTTTTGACCAAAACAAAAACCCGCAATAGCGGCCCCCCGCAATAACTGCCCTCCTCAATATGACAATAGCGAACCCATTCCGATGCGTAGTACTGGGAGTGACTAATGCCAGAAAATGTCAAACTTAGCACTCAGCGGATGTTCGTGTCTAGTGCTAAAATGGAAACTATCAGGAGCTAGCAGTCTGTCTCAGCGATCACAAAGTCAAAATTAAACCAGGTGAAGTGCAAATAATTCTGGATAAGTAAACTGACTTGCTAAAGAGGCGCTAAGGTCTTAAGCAAAGTGGCAAGTGAGAGCAATGTTGCAAACATTTAATACTTTCATCTCCGACACTTTCCAATCAATGAAGTCACTCGATTTCAGTGCATTCTCATGCCAGAAGCCTTAATAGTCACGAAATAAACACAATGATTGTTGAAATAACCCGATGCTCAACACGCTTGATTTGGTGCACTCACCACTCACTGCTTTCATTGTGTCTGGATGTCTCACGGGTGGATTCCGCTGCTTCATTTGATCATTTATCAGAAAATCTCCGTAAACAGTGCATGAGAGCTGAAGCAATAGGTACAGCGGGAAAGGACGGAATGCTACTTGACAAAGCAACGTCTGAGGCAGGGCGGAGTGCAGAAAGATGGCTGCAAGAGACAGAGTCCTGTTGACAAGTTTTGGCGGCGCAGTGGCCCAGCCCACACAATGGCGGACTGCACCCCGGCGACCGAGGCAGCTGTGCAGTGGCTCCCTTTGTGAAGGGTTTGGGCGAGGCGGAAACTAGGTCACTCTTCCCACCGTCAACCCCTCGGCCCTAATCCCTCTACCCCCTCTGAGCCCCCCTTTCTCCCTCCCTCACCACTCCCCACTCCCCCCACCTCCTACGATTTACAGACCCCTCAGTTGCCCGTGCATTTTCCACTTCCTCAACCCATATTCTCATCACCCTCCACCCCCCCCCCACCCCCCCGCCCCCCCCCACCATTCCTGAACCCCTCCTCCTCACCTTACATCACATCATAAGTCCTTTCTCCCAACCCCTGCCTCACTCCTACTTTCACCTCGTCCCCTCCCCATTCCTCTAAAATCCGAGGTACATCCCCCAGACAACCTTTCTGACCTTCCTCTCTCTTCCCTCCACCTCTCACACTTTGTGCACACTTTGTGCCCGACCAGTGTCCCCCCCCCCCTCTCCCACACCCCTCCACTACCCACATCACCCACGCCAGACCCCTCCCTGCCTCTGCTCCATTCAGCACCTGATGAACAAAGAGTGCCCCCAAGGTCAAATGCAAGAGGCAGGCACGGACGGGCTGGTTGGGTTGCACCGAGGGTAGTTGGGCTGCACGGGGAGGAAAGGAGTCGCCATGAATATTCACTCGGGTTCCCGTCCCCGTTTAGGGATCCCCCAGTCTGGCCGTCTCCCTTTGTGTAACTGAGAAACATGCCTTCGGGTCGCATCCTCTGCATGCACCACTGCCATCAAAAAGACCGGTGTTTTTGTGAACCGGGTTGACGCTAACCCTTGCAGTCAGAACTTCACCACACCCCTTCCCTCAACCCCGCCGCAGCTGTTGGTGAATAGAACAAGGAGACAGCCAGGTCCAAAAAGAGGCCGTTGTCAACATTTCTAGAACGACCAGAGCACGTTGTGGAAGCCTCCGAGATTCAGCAGCAGCGAAGGTCCCGGAACTCTGAAAGTCTCTTCAATTCCTGTTTGCTATGTTCTTCTTCGTGAACACGAGGGACTGCTAGATTAAAAAAATCCTGAGTGGAGTGAAGTATGGAGTGGAAGCTAAGAGTGGCCGGCGTTGTTGATGCTGTGAGTGTGGAGTGGACCACAAAACTGGCCAGCGTTGTTGATGCTGTGAGTGTGGGATGGAGAACACGGCTGCCAGCGTTGATGATGCTGTGAGTGTGGGGTGGAGAACACGACTGCCAGCGTTGATGATGCTGTGAGTGTGGGGTGGAGAACACGAGTGGCCAGTGTTGTTGATGCTCTTCGGCCTCGTCGCTCCAGGCAGTTGTGGAAGTAAACTAATAACACCGCTCAAAGTTGTCGACCCCGAAGTCACGGCTGCTGGCACATATGTTAGTATTTGTTATTGTTGCCCTGCAGCAGGGTCACACAAAAATCGACATGTTGTGACGATTGTTTCCTGCGTCTCCGTCGACATCGCTGAATTGCTGTCTGGCAAATGCGATCTAGCGCCCTGTCTAACGAAATAGACCTCGTTGTCCGATCCGCGAACAAGGAAGAACGTTTGGTGCGAACTTCCTGAAATGCAAAAGTGCAATCGAGTCAATACTTCAGAATGAAAATCTGATTTCGTCAGTGAAAACTTCATCTACGCCGGCATTTTTGGAATGTTTGCTGGCGTTGTGCTGAAACACTGTTGTAAAAGTCTTGAAAATGTGACCTCAGTACAACACTGAGAACACGTTCGCCATTTTCCATGTACACAGCTTTCAGCACAGCTGAAAAAGAACTTTTGGTAACACGTGTGAAGACTCAGTGTTGGCATGACATTTCTCAAGTGATGATGAATTAGTCTGCGTCCATTTGGATTACACTTCATTTTGTGACAGCTTTGTTTGGCGTAAACCACTGAACCAGTAAAACACATATGTGCTTGTCGGTGGTGAATTTGAATGTTGCGACCTGATCCACTTTAGACCTTTTGCACGAAGCCCAGGATTCAACAAAACCTTCCAGGAACAGAGCAGCCTCGTCCATGGGGCTGACTAACTTTCTCGGAAGACCCTAACAGGATTACATACATAACATTCTTGGACACCAGTAGTGAAGCCTGTGGAAGCGTCGTTTTCCTTCACTGAGAATGTTTGAGCTTTCCGGAATGTAGAGAGAGGAATTGTTTTCTGTGTGCTGTGTCTGATGCTGTGCCTCTCTCAAGTATCTTTCCTGGACCGACTTTTTGTGCTCTGAGTCGGAGGGTTCTTCTACAGAGTGTCGTGTGCACCTGTTCCCACGCAAAAGTGAGACAGATTCATATCTTTCTCTCGAGCTGATGCGTGGCCGCATTATTCATCTGTGGATGAAAGCTTTCACATGCAGAAGCATTCCACCCGAATGCCTCCTGCTCTGACGCCGTGAAAAGCAATTGATATGTTGTGATTTAATGTGCATTGAGTGACAGGAAGCTTTATCTTTGAAGATGTGCCCCACGCGAAGTTTAATAAATTTTCTTGTTCAAGAGCAAGGGGGAAGAGTTTGATCTGAATCTTGCGACCATAAAAGTGGATTGCCACAGGAGTGGGTGAAGAAATCTGGCGTTTCTGCTTCATTCTCCAACACAAACTCTCTTGTCCAGGAGAGGGAAAAAGCGTCATCCCTAGCGCTGGCGCAAGGTCATCTTCACCTGGGCGGGGCATTCTGTTGACAGTTCTCTGAGTCTTCAGAAGAGTGGATCTGGGGACTCCAGGAAGCACTGCAGTGGCGCTTGTGCGGGATTCCATTTTCTGGGTACTTTCCAAGGGCAGAAAGGGGTAATTGGTGGTCTGGCCATGTGTGTAGAAGGCAGTATCCAGGATCTAATGTCCGTGCTGATATTCACTTGAGAGGCATGCAGTATCCAGCAACAATATTCTATGATCAGATTCGGACGAATGCACCACATTCTGCTGATTTGGAAATGTGATTGAGGAAGTCCCTAAACGGCGCTGTAAAATTGCCGCGTGAGCTTGCGGTGAATTCGGTTTCGGGTGCTTGACCACATGCATATGAAGCCATTTCAGGAAATTTGAAATCTTCTTCCTAAGTGAACAGTGCCTAATCTGGATCTGGAAACCTGATGCAAGTGACACCTTTTTCTTTCTCCTTGGCAGAAATGATTACTGGCTGCCTACAACACTAGAGTTCTCGTGTCACGCTCATGATTGGCGTTTGGGAGCCTCGTCTATGTGTGCACAGACCACGACAGAAATCCATTATCCACGCGGGCTCTCGAGTTCCTCGCCATAAGGAGGTAATAGGTCTCGGCCCACCGAGAAGGGCAAATCCATTCTGGGCCGATTATCTGGGGACTAGACGCCTCCAAGAAGAAATTGGCAGAGGCTGCACCGCTATCCCTGGCCGGTGATAGAAGACTCGACCCCGACCCCGACCCCTCTAGACAGCAGTAAAGTTCGCACCATTCTCCTGTCCGACCTCTTGCCACGCTGACGCGCTCGGGTCAGGCCAACCCTGGTGGCTGACACATTGAAACCATCGAAGAGAGACAGGTGGAGTGGAGCTATAGCGCTGCGACTTCCTTCTGTACCGCGGCATGCTTCATGCTGCAGAAGTTCTCCCTGTGAAAACAGCAGAGTGCCTTTTGCTTACAGAATGAATGAGAGGCATGTAGTTTGCAATCTCGCTGTGGGGTGCTTGCTTGCTCCACATGGCTATATTTGAAATATCCGTTTAATGCGACCTGCAATGTGTTAGCTCAGTCGCGAACATCGAACGTTTTCCTGGTTGACCTCAAGGGAGTTCACTGAATCCCTAATGTGTTATTCCACACGTGTGGATCGCCTGCAGCGCCACTCTACCCCCAGTACACCTCCCATCCTTCACCATTCCTCCCACCCATCACGCCCCCCTCAACGCCCCTCCCACGCCTCAACCCCCTCTCAGTCTTGGGGCGGTTTAACACGTACGCACTTTAAGCACCAGTTGCCATAGTGACACAGATGACTGATCTCAAAACGTGGATGTAAACAGGACGAATTGTTGTCATGTTCAAGAGAAGATCGCACTAACAACATTATAGTCAGTGCAGTATGCAGTAGAACACTTTTCTGCACTTTTGGTAAAAGACAAGCTTTTGTTGATTGCAGGAGATCCTTACGGCATCTCATATACATGTACCACTTTTGCCATCTTCATTTTGGCTGGGTTGATGAGCCATGACTTAGAAAGCAGTAAAGCATGCTGTGAATACGAGAAAAAACTAAATATGAATTTGTCATCTGTCTCCATGGATTGAAACGTTTCTTCGCGTGCATCGAATGATTCCTTTCCTCCGAGTGTGGAGTTTTAGTAAGCATCAGCAACTCCTGTTGTTCCAACCCTTCGCTTCATTAGGAGACATTCGCACCTTTCAACGTCTCGCTGAATTAGACACCGATCGTCTTCAACCAGCAGCTGTGTGAGCCGAAATCAGACGCGAACGGGGGATTTCCAGACGCGAGCAAGCCGGTGGTGCAATGGGAGTCCTCTGCAAAATGCATTTTTGAGAGAGCAGCGCTGGGCTGTAATCAAGTAAGGCGTCAGAACTGCTGGGGTTTGGTCTAGATGAATGAGGTTTTGTGCCGTGGTTCACCAAGCAAGCACTACTGTAACTCCGAACTCCCGCGAGGGAGAGGCAGTCGGACTACCACACACTGATCATCCATTTCCCCTGGGTGCCCGCGCCGCCGCGAAAAGACTCCCTGCAAGCTGGGCCGCTGTCGGGTCATCAGCCCATCGCGTAGCTGAGCGTGTGGGCATGGAGAGGCGCGTGAAGGTCTAGAGGAGCAGGGAGAAAGGCACTGGCGTGGTGGCCTTTGTGTGGGCAGCGGGGAAAAGCTATTGAACGCTGCTGGCAACAGGGTCTCGCCTGGCCTCCGCCTCTGCGTTTGGAAAAACGCAGCTCCACCTCACCACGCCTCCGAACGACCCATGCACACCCATTAACGAATCTTTCCATTCAAATGCAAAAACGTATAACTGCATCACGTTACTATAGACCGTGGCTGCATCCCTTGTGTGCAGCCGATTTGAAAGATCGAGGTGTGTGTTTATGAAAGACCCTTATAAAACTGCACTGATACGCAGTAGTTTGCCGGAGAATGTGAATATGTTGTGTCGTTTTAAATTGAGTTATAACCAATGAAAAAGAGGGAATTGCTGAACAGATGTTCATGAAATTGCACTGAACTCTTAGAACACCCGCGGGCGTTTTCGTCTCTATTCGTCTATTGAAAGTTGTGGCATTGTTCTTTGTTTAGGCAAAGTCTCAATCTTGGCCCAGGCTACTATGCATCACAGCTAACTCGAGAAAACTGGGGAATGTTATGAGGGCTGACTGTCTGTGACAGCTGCGATGGTTTTCTCTCGCTAACGCCTCTCACGCTCCCATCATATTTTTCTCTGGCACTGCTGCCACAGCTGTGTCCAGGTTAGAGCTTGTCGATATCTCGAGGCCTGTACATGCTGTCCACGAGGGACTCATTCACTTTACATGCTCGTCCTGTGGACTCAGACAAACAAAACATCATTCTCTATTACGCTTACCCCGTCAGAGTTTACGTGCCTCCTTCCTTAACTACTTGTAGGTTGTGTCACGTCCTTCTCCCCCGCCATGAGGCTGACGAGCAGGAACGACTGCAATACATGCACTTTCCTCGTCATACTGACGGCGTCTGATGGGTGGAAAATGACCCCGACGTTCAACAGCATCCCTTAGGATGCAGAATCTGAATTTAATTTATCAGCAGCTGAGCTAATTTTCAGCGCAGTCTAGCACCGAGTGTCACCGAGATTAATGTCAAGGACCCACAATGGTAATTTCCATATCTCAGGAAATAATATGTGAGCACTCCAAACATGTTGTTGTCATTTGGCATGTTACATGCAGATTGCATTTCGCTTAATATGTGAATCACGATATCCTATGAGTTCTTTTGAAGTGAGAGGAAATATAAAATGGTTTGTGTGGGTGAAGTGAGTTACAACTTACATTCTTAAAGTTCAGAGAGTCACAAAACTTCATCCCATACGTGTGTCGTTGTCAAGAGCAACGGTTCACCAAAATTTGAGCTCTCAGTTCTCTGGCAGTGATTGTAAACTGAGGCTGCCCCCTCACTCATATCCAGCAGTGATTGTAAACTGAGGCTGCCCCCTCACTCATATCCAGCAGTGATTGTAAACTGAGGCTGCCCCCTCACTCATATCCAGCAGTGATTGTAAACTGAGGCTGCCCCCTCACTCATATCCAGCAGTGATTGTAAACTGAGGCTGCCCCCTCACTCATATCCAGCAGTGATTGTAAACTGAGGCTGCCCCCTCACTCATATCCAGCAGTGATTGTAAACTGAGGCTGCCCCCTCACTCACATCCAGCAGTGATTGTAAACTGAGGCTGCCCCCTCACTCACATCCAGCAGTGATTGTAAACTGAGGCTGCCCCCTCACTCATATCCAGCAGTGATTGTAAACTGAGGCTGCCCCCTCACTCATATCCAGCAGTGATTGTAAACTGAGGCTGCCCCTCACTCACATCCAGCAGTGATTGTAAACTGAGGCTGCCCCCTCACTCACATCCAGTTACTGCAGAGCACTGAAAACCCATCATCGCCGGCTGTCAAGGACGGATCTTCTAGGAACACTGGTGGCCAGCTCGAAATTGTGGTCTAGGTCTGCCGTTGTCAAGAGTGATTGAAACTTTGGAGGTAATCTCTCCACCCCCTCCACTTCTCTCCCTTCCTCTTCTCCAAACCCCCTAGCATAACCCCCTCCCCTTCCACCTACCGTCTGCACCTCTGGTGCTCCTGGACTAGGATCAGGCCTCGTGGAAAGGAGTCGTGTTTTGTGATCAATGAAATCCCTTGGGATGGAGTAGCCTTACAACTAGGACCCCGCAGCGGCTGTGTGAAGTTAATCGCTGGTGTTTATCAGAGTCCAGGATCGGTTGTCGTTCTGCCTTAATGGCTTTTTCTTTGTGCCTCGCGGCCTTCGACCGTAGAGCTTAGGAGTCGTCCTGCAAGGGTTAATTGCAGTTGTATTTTGAACCGTTTGCTTGAGATCTCATTTCTCTGGCACGTGCATACACTGTAGCTTGTGGTACTCTTCAGTGATTGAAGGGAATGAATTGTTTCTTTGACAAGTAAAATATTTGGGACAGAAGTTGTGCAGAATCATCATCATGAAAATTGCATTTGGCTGAGCATGCATCTTGTCCTTTGTGACGTCCACGCTCCAGAGTCAGATAATCTGCTTGGGTTCCTCTGGAAAGTAAAAAAACGACGCAAAGGGTGCAGAAATGATTTTAAATGTTGTATTACTTTCCCTGAAGTTTGAACACAATTTAGTGATGCGCACACAAACTTTGAAGCGACAATAGGGCCTGTTATCTGTGGCACTGGATCGCCCTAATACACATTCTTACCTTTCTGTGTCACTCACTTGTGGCACTGAAATACATAACAACAACGATAACTTCAACTGAATGTCTGGGGATTCCTCAATGAAGATGGAAAGGACACGTCTGCTTTTCGTCATTTTCCTGCACATCCTTATCGTGAGGATTCACTGCGCTCGGCCTCGAATCATCAAGGTCGGCCTCCTCTTACCACGGCAAGGACCATGGCGCTTAGAGAGGGTCCGACCTGCTGTGGACTACGCCGTGAATGAAACCCTGGCAGCCTTGCCCTGGTTCGCCTCGCGCTTCA
>JAWQFJ010017731.1:67500-85000 GCA_034096865.1 Theodoxus fluviatilis
GCATATGCATGGCACAAACCACTGTGAAGGGCGAAACGGCGTCCTGAGCTGATTGTATTGATGGGGAGCGGGTCGTTGACATACAATATCTCTGTCAGTCCCGCAGGCAATGGCTCTATGGAAAGTGCATGAGGAGTCTGCCAGGAGAACATATCGTGTGTCTCGTACCGACATAAACCAAACTGGTCGTTCGTGAATCATGGCTTGTGGTTTGCAAGTGCCATAGGACCGCAAAAAGCATTTACAAGCGCTGCATCATTTTATCTTTTTACTTTTAAAAGAAGTGCTCTGTGTGATTGAGCAGACCGAATTCGAGAAATAAGGTTGACACATGTTCCCAAAGATATGTTGGAGTCAATAATAATTACGATACGACATGGACTTGTGATAACGTACCTGGGTTTTCAAATAGTCATCCATGTTGTTTTTTTTCCTCTACACCTCTATTCATGTTGAGTTACATGCAATTATCTGCTGTGAAGGTTCTAGAACACACGATGATGATGTAGCGCAATCGGGCTGTTTACACCAACATCTCCACTCATGCGGTTGCGTAGTTACACGACGGAGTCAGACTAATTTTGTCTTGGCTGCGACACGTGACGTCAGTCGCGTAGTCGCCAGAGCGTGGAGAATGTTCAACTCGGTTCTGGAAGGTTCTGGAGCCTCTGTATGGGTATATAAGCAGGGCGACAGGAGAGAGAGAGAGAGAGAGAGAGAGAGAGAGAGAGAGAGAGAGAGCACATGGCAGACTTAAGGTGAGAGCTTAACAAGAAGATAAGCGTGTCCTCCTTTGTAAGGAGTGAGTCCTGTGCAGAACTGTGCATAGAGTGAATTTGTTTGCTGATTGTCCCCACTGTGTATCTACCAGTGCGTGAATAAAGTTTATCGAAAACGACCACCGGAGTTTGTGAACTTCGACTTCCCGGTGCAAGCTAGAAGAACCCTCGTATTAACCGGATATTGCGAAGAGACAAGGGTAACATTCACATTGGTTCCCGAGACGGCGAACAGTCGAAGTCTGGATGGTGAGAAACGCGTTGTTCGATCTGCTCTCTGCGTCGAAGCGATTGATTCACCGACTGCAGACACTGCGACAGTGATACGGCCACAAATGTACGACGGCAAGGCATCGTGGGAAGGTACTACATCCAGTTTGAGGTGGTAGCAAAGATGAATGGCTGGGACGAGGAGGAAGCAGCCAACTTTCTCATTCACAGCCTGACCGGACAAGCGCTGAGAGTCCTTGTTACCTTGCCACCCTAAGACAGAAATAACTACAAAACCCTTGTGCAGGCTTTCCGCGACATATCTCAAGTGCTCTGGAACTCGGTCCAGCCTTGGGCACTGTTCTACGCCAGAACGCGCGAGGAGGGCGAGTCTCTCCCTCAACTGGCAGCTCACATCGTGCGACTGCTGATGCGGAGTTCACCCATCTTCGACAGGGAAGGAATCCATGACCTGGCTCGAGAGAAGTTTCTAGATGCTCTCGTCGACGACAAAGTAAAACGTTAGGTGCAGATACTGGCTCCAAACACTCTGTGACAAATGGAAAATCAATTATTTTTTGGAATTAAAATAATTGTTGTTGAATTAATTTGTACATTGAAGGATAAGTTTGGCGATTGTAGAGAGAGTGACGTCAAGGGGTTTTGGATATGACGTTTTTCGATCGAGTAGACAGACTTGGACGAGATTTTGGAGGGAGAGGTTGTGTTGGACTCAGTTGGACTAGCAGCGGCGGAAGGATGAGAAGAAGAAAGAGAAAGAAGAAAGAGAGGAGGAGAAGAAGAAGAAGAAGACGATTTAAGAAGAGGAAGACGAGAATTGAAGAAGAGGAAGAGAAAGAAGAGGAAGATGAAGAGAGAGATTTGAAAGGTTCGAGGAAGCCGAGGACGTTGGACCACAGGCAGAGAAAGATGAAGAAGAAGAGGATGGCAGAAGAAGCTGACAGCATGAAGAAGAAGATTGAAGTGCTGGACCTGTCGCCAGAGGCTTTAGTGTCCTCCTCC
The DNA here is from genome assembly GCA_034096865.1 of Theodoxus fluviatilis. NCBI lineage: Eukaryota > Metazoa > Mollusca > Gastropoda > Cycloneritida > Neritidae > Theodoxus > Theodoxus fluviatilis. Next base: position 69,513 of record JAWQFJ010017731.1, read on the forward strand.
TTTACACCATCACCGCAGAAAGCGACGGACGTATTGGAGACGACAGCACACCCACTGCAATTCGCCTTCAGGAAGGTCGTGAGTAAGGTGTAATGTCAAGAGAAGAAAAAAAAGTCCATGGCACCGACGCAATGAGAAATAGAGACTGATGAACAATCACACCATAAATTGATAGCCACTCATTAATTCGGTAACGACTAATCAAAACGTGACAGACCACATTTTATTATTATTATATTGTTCTGAACTTGGAAAGAGATTTGTCTGTTTTGGTAGTGCGATTGAAATCGCCAGAGATTTGCTGTTTTGGTAGTGCGATTGAAATCGCCAGAGATTAATTGAACTACAACAATTCATGTTTTGTATAAATAAATAATTACATTGTTAACAACTGTTTATTTTTCTTTGTCTGATTGCAGCTGAATGATGTGAGTGTGTAAAGTAGAATATTATAGTAAACAGAGAAAGAACACGCTACATTCTGAAAAGGGGTGAATACATTTACATATGTTTACAGTTTAGTTGTATGACACACATATAGACAAAAACCCCAGCTCGTGACACACTCTGAGGGAGAGAGAGTGAACAACGCTCTTCGCGTCGAGGCCATCTTCCAGCATGAGCAAGCGACCAAGCCTCAGAGAATCAGCACCATCGGCAGCCAGAAAAAATCAGAGAGCGACAGCTTTGCCCTGCTTGCCAAGCTAATACAGCTGATGGAGGAGTATTTGGACAAGAACAGAAACCTTTCCTTTCGTCGTCGGGAGGGACAGCGTTGACAGATCAAGTGCTTCAGATGCAATAACACAGGCCACATCGCTCGCCGCTGTCCACAGATGGAGAAGAATACCATCACCACCCATGAAAACTCCCCCCCCCCCCCCCCCCCCCCGCACCGGCTGAAGAGCGTATGCGTCGACCGAGCTGGACCTTCGATTGAGGTTCACATCGACGGCAACCATTACGAGGCGTTGATCGACTTATTAGCGACCGTTTCTGTGATGAAAACTGGTCTGTGCGGATGGAAGAATCATCGATGGTGCTCACTGACATCATGGACAGACCGATCCCTGCGCACGGCGTCGTGACAGTGAAGGTAAAGGCTGGTGAGCTTGTTTTTTTTCTCACCCTTTTGTGATCGTCGACGTAGAAGATGACGTCATCCTGGGGACAGATTTTCTGCAGAAGCATTGCTGTTGATAGACTGGGGACTAGGCACCACGTGCAGTTGAAGGGTCGTGGGTGAAGAAAAAGCTTCACTGCGTTCCTCGAGAGCGTTGAGGCGGATCACCGCTCAAGGGACGCCTCTGGCAGCTGCACAGAGACAGGACCCTGACCTGCAGCCCATCATCCGCTGGATGGAGGACAGGCCTGGTCGACCACCCTGGAAGAAGATCGCCGTTACCAGCCCTGTCACCAAGGCGTACTGGATCCAGTGGGATGCTCTGCAGTTGACGGATGGAGCCCTGTACAGAAAGTGGATGGACAACAAGGGAGAAACCTGCCGCCTTTTCCCTGTTCTACCGAGAGCCGTGCAGGACGAAGCGCTGAGACAGCTACATGACGACCCAGCAGCTGGCCACCTTGGAAGGCGGAAGACGTATCGACGCGTCTGTGAGCGAAACTTCTGGATTGGTCGGCACAAGTTCGTTCACGACATGTGTCGGTGCTGTGCCATGTGTCTCACCCCTCAGTTGTCGTAGTGGCCCTAGAAAGACTGACAGTTCTGCAGAGGTTACCAGGCCATTGGTGGATACCCCCGTGACGTGCCCCAGTGTGTGGAGCCACTCCAGCGTATGCTGCAGGCAGTGTGAAAGTCCGCAAGGACACACCTGCAGCGGAGCGTGGACGGAATGAAGTCTGGTTACGACTGCAAGGCCGATCACCAGACCTCTCCTAAGCGCACTGCACCGTGGTTCTCCAACCCACGAACTAAGAGAAGACGCACCACCGGGCTGGCCCGGCCACGGACAGGACGTTACATGAACCGTGCCAGTCTCTGGAGGTGCCAGGGAGGCCTACTGCCGGGCTGGTGGCGGTCGCCGCGGCGCCACCCTGATCCAAGCGAGGAGAAGCCTAGAGAGACGCTGTGTCGGGGCCTTCCTCGGAGGACGAGAGCAATGATGGAGCGACCTCTGAGGACATGCAGACACACCCACGGCGAGGGCGGCGTGTGATACGCCCATTTTGCTTCCTGTGAGGAAAACTGTTCCTTCCAGTGACAGAGTGGACACTTGTCTTGCAGACCATGACCCCTTGGACTGGGCAGATGCTGCCCATGTGTCAGGTCTCGCATTTGTGCCACTCACTCTCCAATTTATGAACTACCCGGACTGTGAATTGACTTTTTATCGGTATTTTGTTGATGTTGATGTTGTTGTTAGTTGCGTATCTTTGAGGTGTTAGTTTAAAATGTTTCGTAAATTTGATTGTGAAATTGTACATGTAGTGAGACCGACGAGGTCGTTTCGGTCTTTAGGGGAGGAGCTATGTTCTGTGTTTGCTCGTGGCTCTTTCATCGACAAATGTGACCCATCAACAGGAAAAAGTAGAATTTTCTTATTTTCTTAGATACAGCGCAGAAATCTAAGTAGGGTTCAAAGTCGGCTATTTGCAGATTATGGCTCCATTGATGATTGTGGTCATCGGTGTTTGTGCTTGTCGAGTCACCTGCCCCAAGTTGGCCTCTAAGTCACATTAAAAAGGTTGCATAGCCAATCAGCAGCCGAAAAACAATCGAATTTAGGTAATGTATGGTACTTTCACTTCAGTCACACAGTTAATAAGTCAACAATATCACTGAATGGAGGGATTCCTGAGGTCAGAGGGTGGGTGAGGAGAGGGGTGGGGGATGGGAGATGGGGGTGGGGTGGGGGTGAGGTGGGATAAAGAGGTAGAATATCTCCTTTCACTTTGACGGACTGTTTTCTATGCAATACATCTTTTTATCTTTAGATGAATATAAGAATGTATGTTTATATTTTATGTATGGTCGCTATGTATATATCCGCTTTGTCTTTTAACCTCGACTTTGAAAAAAAAAGCAATTTGACAAATTTGACAGCTTTTTAACTCTTAACAAAAGGAAAAAGTGTTCAAATGTTGTAAATCATTTTCAAGGCCATTTAAAGACCTTTTTTCCGGTACCAATACCTCACAATGTCCAAAAGACCTTACTCGACTCATGTTGTGGTGGAGCGTCACAACTCTGAAGATGATAGGGACATGTTTAAAACGTCTGTTTTTGTGAACTGAGATTCAGTACATTGGAAAAAAACATTGAAGTGGGAGCAAGGGATTTAGTTGAAGGGAGAGGGGAGAAGCAGTCTACAATAATCGTTGAGAGCTCAATGAAACTCACCTGTCGTACTGGAGCATGATGCTGATATTGCTTGGACGAAAGCTTTACATGCCTTTACTTATTTTATCGTGAATGCCCCATTCATGAACTAACATCAACCTTTTTTTTCTTACTTCATTGCCCTTAGGAGCTCACTCATTGTCAGCACACATGACTTCATCAGAATTATAAAAACCAGAGATAGTTTGGATATGATTCAGTTTCATCTGACTGGTCTTCTAATAGAGGAGTTCTTATTTGAAATGTCTTGCCTTTTTCATTACTAGGCTGTTAAAGACACCTAAAGCTTCGGTGAAACGTTTGTCATTCTCTAATCCTCTTAACCGTGTGAGCGACCACAGAAGTAACATTATACTCTACCATTAATTGGAATTCTGATGGCAGCAAGTACATTTGCAGAGTGAGTTCCTTGATCTATGTTAGGCTAAACCATTGTGCTTGAAGGATGTCAATGATGTACACTCGAACACGTTTTCACAACCATTCATTTGGTGCAAGTGTGATGTCATTGTCAAGTGCACACACACACACATACACACACACACACACACACACTCACACACACACACACACACACACACACACACAGACGCACGCACACACACACGCGCGCGCACGTACGCACGCATGCACACACACACACACACGCACGCACACACACGCACACACACACACACACACAGAGAGAGAGAGAGAGAGAGAGAGAGAGAGAGAGAGAGAGATGTCCTTGATAAACGATACTTATAAGCATTGAATGATAAGGATAATCAATGACTTTTTGCAATGCGTTTTTATGTCGTAAAACCTGCCACATGTGCGTGATGAATTTGTCACACAGTGTTGCGCGCAGTTAATGTCTATGGGTGGAGGACCATGCGGCATGCACTGCTTGCTGTTCATAGCATCTTGCCTGAGCTTACATTTGTGCCCTAGCGTAGGTCACGTGAGCGCCGCAGGTCATTCGCTTTTTAACTCGCCATTTCTCAGAATGGAAGTGAATCATCAGCACCGAAGCAAACTTCGGAGTCCAAAGTTTGAACGTTTTTGTAGACTTGATTCACATTTCTGTCATCTGAAAGTTTCAGTGAAACTCAAAATGCGTTTGCCATGGCGATGCCGAGCTGTGCATGACCATCAGCTCGTTTGCCAGAAACTTCTGCTTATTCAAGAGAAGAAATGGATGTCGCCATCTATACGATACCCTCTATAACCAGAGAAGAGAGAACTTTAAAAAACTTAAAAACAATTTTGAAACGGGTTTGACACGGAATACATCTCTAAACTTGTGAAACTGTAGTCATCTACAAGGCAAAACTGTGTTGTCCACGTCGGCAGCTGTGATTTCCATCCGGGACACGCATCGGGGAACATTTATTTTGTAGACTGAAGACACCGCTCAGGTGTCACATCTCTAGCCTCAAGCTTGTCGCGTCAAAGTCACGGCACTGTGGGTGCCGCCTTGCAGAACCTTGTGAAAAAGTACCAATAGAGGTGTCGCCGTCTTTTCCCCTGTGGAGTCGCCGGCATCTGAGTCTAGCCGCGAAAGATACCGCTGGCGGAGTGCGTGGAGGTTCCTAGCGTTCAAAGTCGTAACTGTGCCGTGCCTCTCTCATCCTTTCCGTGACTGGGTTGCGTTGTCAGAGCAGGGGTGGCTGCCTGGCGCTTTGCAAGTGGCACCGAGCGCCTGGCAGAGGAGCCTGGGGCGACGGGAACACCAATTAGCCCGACGCAGCCAGCGTCTGTCCTTCCCCTGGGTGGCTGTCACCTACCACCCCGTAATGACTGCGTCCTCTCTCCGACAGATCCCCATCTTACCCCGCGGCCATCCTCCCACTTCTCCCGCCATCCAGACCCCATCATGCCGTGCCCACATCCCAAGCCGTTGCCGTAAAAGCACTCTCAAGAAGCACGCCGAATTGTCAGGAGGAGGAGGAGGAGGAGGAGGAGGAGGAGGAGGGGGAGGGGGGGGGGGGGGGGGGGGGGAGGGGGGAGGAGGAGGAGTAGCAGTAGTAGTAGTAGTAGTAGTAGTAGTAGTAGTAGTAGTGGTAGGAGGAGGAGGAGGAGGAGGAGGAGGAGGAGGAGGAGGAGGAGGAGGGGGAGGAGGAGGAGGAGGAGGAGGAGGGGGAGGAGGAGGAGGAGGAGGGGGAGGAGGAGGAGGAGGAGGAGGAGGAGGAGGAGGAGGAGGAGGAGGGGGAGGAGGAGGAGGAGGGGGAGGGGGAGGGGGGGAAGGGGGGGAGGAGGAGGAGGAGCAGTAGTAGTAGTAGTAGTAGTAGGAGGAGGAGGAGGAGGAGGAGGAGGAGGAGGAGGAGGAGGAGGAGGAGGAGGGGGAGGAGGAGGGAGACTTGTATGTTTTCTAATGTGACTTTACAGCTTTCACTTATAGATGTCGTGTATGCTGGACAGGCAAAACATATTTGAGACAACCAGAATTGCACGACTATCACCTACTGAGCTGAAACAAACTACTTGCTATTATATATGCTCTTGATACATGCACATGTAGCTCTGAGAAAACGTAGAAAACTCAGTTGTCAGTGCGTTATTTCGAAATCCCCATGGCAAATGTGAACAATAGCTGTATTAAAAATATATGTAATCAATTTTTTAAACCATAAATGCTTTCGTCTGGACTTGGCTTGTGAGCTATTTGCATAGGAAGGAGAAGGTCTGCATGGACATAGGTGATATTCAGACAGTATTGTGAGTACGTATTTGTAAAAAGCCTTCATCAGTAGGATGTGTATATTTTTAAAGGACTCAGATGCCGTAGTCATGCAGAAGTTTTCATATGAAAACTCTGGAAAGTAACAAAACAGATATATGATACAGTCGTTGTGTGTGAAATATTGGCACCCATCTCATTTGCCTGTTGACAACCACAGCTTGTGAATCTTATTGTTTCAAGAAAGCTGGGAAGTCTGACTGGTGGAAGACTAGCTTGCAAACATGATGTTCTCTCCAGACTAAAGCCAGTGGCTATACACCCATTCTACTACCACCCCTCTCAACCCCTCACCACAGCCCCCATCACCGTCCCCCCACTCTTTTTACCCGCCATTTCCTGTTCCTCCGCGCCGCGCTTTCAGCAGCCTGTTGGCTGAGCGCAAGTGGAACACACGAGAAGATGCTGTGTCTTCTTGGTGTAATGGGAGACCTCTGTCACAGTAAGTGGCTTCTTGATGAATCGGCTGGGCTGCGTCTCTGGAAAGGGTTCGCCTCTTGCTTCTGCCACTCAGATCTGGCACTCCATCTAGGACACAAATAAAGGGTGCGAGTAACTGTGATGTTTGGGAAAATGTCGCCTTCAGAAACGCTTTAGCGTAAAGTGGCCTCGGAAAGTTTGTCCTCGTATTGGCGTTTTCGTTGCAGTAAGTGAATTAGCGCTTGTTGATTTCAACAGGAAAACACCGTTTCATTTTTAACACTTTGTCAGGACCTGCATGCAATAGACAAGCATTTTTTTTCGACATTTGACCCAACTCTCTAAACATCATCGACAAATGAGACGACATCGTCCAAAACAACAGCGTTACATCGTTGGGGGGAACCTAGGAGACGAGTGGAACGAACAGTCAAGCGAAGAAACAGTTCATCAAAGCGATCATGGGGGAAACTCCACCGCTTTGTGGCGAATCGCTTCACACGCGTTCATACTCTCTTCGTCCTGAACACTGCCGATTGTTGATGCACTATATTATATTCGCCGCATCGATTTTTTTCTTTCTGGAGATCAAACCGAGAAAATTTTCTCCTGGACAGACATCCGTCTCCTTGAGAGAGCTCAACAAGGATAGGGAAGCTGGAGGGAGAACTGGGTGTAGAGTGGAGGTAAGTGGCGGCTTCCGCTCGTGACAGTTAGCACCGGGGAGACACTCGCCGCTGATTGGAATATACTGCTGCCGCCCTAGTGGCCCCCAGTGGAAGCCCCTCATGGGAAATGTTCCTCCAGTCCTCTCGTTAGGTCTTCTTGGGACTCAGAGCGCCATCTGAACGGCTAGGCTCCTCGTCTCCGCAAAAGAAGTGAATCTTTGTGGCTGTCACTCATTCAGCTTGTTGAACGGAATCTGGCGGCGAGGTGGGCGGGAGAGGCGGAAGTGTTGCCTCGGGACCGATTGGCCACGAGTGGAGAAGAGTTGATGACTGCTACCAAAGACCCTATACAACAAGATGGTTCATCCGGTCACTTCCTGCGAAATGAGGGTCACGCGCGCCACCAAGCGGAAACGGTGACGCTCGAGTCAAGGAAGACAACTTCCACATACCGCGTGAGCGATGCATGTTGGCAATTAAGCGCTCTTTGCCACTCACACTAAGCGGAATGTCACATTAAGAGGGTTGATTTCAGTCATACAATGAACTGAAGGGAAATTAAAAGGTTGTGGCTATTTCAGACACTGACTATAGAGCGAGCGCACTGCTTAATATATATTACATTACTCGTTCGTCGTACCTCGAGCTTTTTCTGAACTCATCTTGAACAATTTTTATGCGAGATTTTAAATCAGACAAACATGAAAACCTTACTCCAACTAACTTTCAAAGGCAAGGAGGTGACCATTGCAGTGCGAATAACTGTGTTAACTCGCGCTATGCCTGTCCACAGAAGTCGTAGTCGTGATTAGCCGGTCAAAAATGTCGACCACGAAGAAGAAATCAAGGCAAGGAGGTGTCCATTGCAGTGCGATTAACTGTGTTAACTCGCGCTATGCCTGTCCACAGAAGTCGTTTTTTAGTTTTCCGTGGAAAAATAAAGAGAGGTAAGTAATGATTATATAAATGTGTTTTGAGCTAAGCGCAATAAAATACAGAACTTGAAGTGTAATCTAAATCTGCTGAACTGGTTGAGGAAGCTTGTGGCTTTTGCTTTTGTAGGTGTGCCGATATTTGTTTTCGAAAATCTGCTGATTTAGTCACGTCAGCACCTCAGCAAATCAGCAGTCTTGATAATGAATGATTCACGTTAGATGATAAATATCGCCTTGAGGCTTGATCACAATTGAGTGATTCTGAATCAGAGTTGAAGAGTTTTGGCAACTCTTGCCTTGGTCATCTCTTGAAAAAATATTTGTTCATATGCTGATGTTGTAATGCATGAAAAAAAATTCATTCAGTGTGAGTGTAACTAGCATTTTCCTTTATCTTGATAGGAATTTTTTTCAGCTTGTGGTTGTTTTTTTTTCATTGTGCTTATTGGTTGTTGATGGGGGGAACTTCAATTACTTCAACAGAAACTAAATTCCAGTAAACTGTTCAACAAATGCACTTTTGCTGATTTATTCTGGTTCATAACACATCCAAAATAAATTCTATGGCCAAGAACAATCCACAAACAGACTTGAAAGGAATACTTACATACAAAATCTTCCAATTAATATTATATTACATACAAGAATACTTAAGTTAATGATTTTCTTATCATGAAAGCAAGGCAAATCAAGTCAGCATCTTCATAACTGGCAAGTAAATGGCTCACATGATACAGTTGCTCCATACATAAAAGAAGACTATTAGTTCTTTGCACAATCTTTCTATAAATGCCTTAGCTTAATGCTATGAGAATTTGTGATTCTTAACTTCAAGTTATACAGAGCTTTGAAATATCACATGTGTACACAGTGACACACACATGGGCAGATCATGCCCTGCTATTGAATATAAATGAGTGTTTTTGAAGTTGCTGAAGTTTGAAAAAAAAGGTGAAAGCACTGATGATTTGTTTTTATTAATGACATTAATGTACTTGGGTAACTTCTAGTCTGTATTATTTTCTTCTCTGGATTGCATAGTTCACAGCAATTTCCTCAATCTTTGATTCATGATCATGGTAATGGAAATTTTTTTAATGATCGGTCAGTGATTACCTACACCACCAGACATGCAGACATGGAAGATTTTGTATGTAAGTATTCCTTTCAAGTCTGTTTGTGGATTGTTCTTGTGATATTTCAAAGCTCTGTATAACTTGAAGTTAAGAATCACAAATTCTCATAGCATTAAGCTAAGGCATTTATAGAAAGATTGTGCAAAGAACTAATAGTCTTCTTTTATGTATGGAGCAACTGTATCATGTGAGCCATTTACTTGCCAGTTATGAAGATGCTGACTTGATTTGCCTTGCTTTCATGATAAGAAAATCATTAACTTAAGTATTCTTGTATGTAATATAATATTAATTGGAAGATTTTGTATGTAAGTATTCCTTTCAAGTCTGTTTGTGGATTGTTCTTGGCCATAGAATTTATTTTGGATGTGTTATGAACCAGAATAAATCAGCAAAAGTGCATTTGTTGAACAGTTTACTGGAATTTAGTTTCTGTTGAAGTAATTGAAGTTCCCCCCATCAACAACCAATAAGCACAATGAAAAAAAAAACAACCACAAGCTGAAAAAAATTCCTATCAAGATAAAGGAAAATGCTAGTTACACTTACGCTGAATGAATTCTTTTTTCATGCATTACAACATCAGCATATGAACAAATATTTTTTCAAGAGATGACCAAGGCAAGAGTTGCCAAAACTCTTCAACTCTGATTCAGAATCACTCAATTGTGATCAAGCCTCAAGGCGATATTTATCATCTAACGTGAATCATTCATTATCAAGACTGCTGATTTGCTGAGGTGCTGACGTGACTAAATCAGCAGATTTTCGAAAACAACTATCGGCACACCTACAAAAGCAAAAGCCACAAGCTTCCTCAACCAGTTCAGCAGATTTAGATTACACTTCAAGTTCTGTATTTTATTGCGCTTAGCTCAAAACACATTTATATAATCATTACTTACCTCTCTTTATTTTTCCACGGAAAACTAAAAAACGACTTCTGTGGACAGGCATAGCGCGAGTTAACACAGTTAATCGCACTGCAATGGACACCTCCTTGCCTTGATTTCTTCTTCGTGGTCGACATTTTTGACCGGCTAATCACGACTACGACTTCTGTGGACAGGCATAGCGCGAGTTAACACAGTTATTCACACTGCAATGGTCACCTCCTTGCCTTTGAAAGTTAGTTGGAGTAAGGTTTTCATGTTTGTCTGATTTAAAATCTCGCATAAAAATTGTTCAAGATGAGTTCAGAAAAAGCTCGAGGTACGACGAACGAGTAATGTAATATTAAGCAGTGCGCTCGCTCTATAGTCAGTGTCTGAAATAGCCACAACCTTTTAATTTCCCTTCAGTTCATTGTATGACTGAAATCAACCCTCTTAATGTGACATTCCGCTTAGTGTGAGTGGCAAAGAGCGCTTAATTGCCAACATGCATCGCTCACGCGGTATGTGGAAGTTGTCTTCCTTGACTCGAGCGTCACCGTTTCCGCTTGGGGCGCCACGGTCAGCTCCGTCATCATGTTTAATATAGGCCGAGTGCCGGATGAACCATCTTATTGTATAGGGTCTTTGCTGCTACTAGCTCAGTCTGGGCACGCCATGGATTGGCGTGTCCTCGTAGGATCAGTTCCCTTCCAGGAAGTGCAAGCTACTTGGGCATTGCCAATAAATTCCGTCCATCAAGCTCCTAAAGTTGCTTCTTTACATTTGACATCCTTTCGATCAATGTTTTCAATGCATCTTTCTGTCTTTTGTTGTGGCTGTATGGTAATACAATAGTAAAAAAAGACTCAAACATGCGGCTATATATTTACACGCACACGTGCGCTCGCGCGCACGCAAGCACCCACGCCTACACACGTATATATGTATATGCAGACCTGAATACTGACCTGGCAAAAGTGAGCCACTCATAACGTTAGCATATCGATTTGTTTATCTGTCATACCACTTCCCGCGTATTCATTCCATGAATATATCAAACAGCTCTTTATAGAAATTTCCCCAACTCTCCCATTGAATGGAATACGAGGTTCCTAAATGGAGTTTTTGCTTATTTAGTAGACGAACTGCGCATACATAAATTTTGGTTGCGCTCTCTGTCTCTCTCTCTCTCTCTCTCTCTCTCTCTCTGTGCGCGCGCGCGCGCGTGTGTGTGTGTGCGTGTGTGCGTGTGTACAAACTGATGGTGAAAAGAAGATTCACAACGTGATGCAGTACGTATTCAATAATTGTACTAACCACTAACCACTCTTCCAGCCTTGAACTTTTCAATATCAGTGTCAGAGTAGATCAAATTGGAAAATACCGCTGTAATACCATCGGTTACTCTTCTTACTCTCTCTGTTTAAAATAAACCAAGATACCAAAAGCGGCAGTTATGAAATGGAAGATTGATGCTCTCTTCCGCCACCCCAACCTCACCCCTCCATCTCTGTCTGCTGTCATGGTCCTCATATCACATCTATTTCAAAATTGATAACTCATTTTTGGTTTGCAGAGACTGAAAAGCTATTCCTCTTCACACATGCGAAGCATCTTGCCTGCACCTTGCATCCGAGAGCGTCTCTCTGTTTATGGATCTGACGCGACAGCTGTTTATTGTCGACCTGTCGGGAAAAACGGTATTTTTTCAGTATCCGTTGATTTTCCCCTGCAGATGTTTTCACATTTCGAGAGATAGCACGTCTTCCGGAAATTATTTGAGGCAGAGCTTGTTTTTCAACAGTGAGGTCAAAGTTCGCGAGTAAGTCCCACCCTGCATCTGTCTAGCCTCTCATCACCCTCTTCGGTGAACACGATGCGACGTAAACGCGTCCATCCCGGCGTCCGTTTCCACACTACCGACTCTTGACCTCTGCCTTGATTGCAGACTCGGCTGCAGCAGCGACTTGCGGTCTAGGGGATAACGGTCTTGACCGTGTAACTCGCACGGGTCACACCTCCACCTCGATGCCCTCCTCCAAGTCTTGCTTTGCCACCCACAAGTTCTATTCCCTCCCTGCATTTACCGAGGGGTGCAGGACCCTTGGTAAAGTCTTCAAGGCGCCCAAACGCTCCCGACACTGTGCGTGGAAGCGCCTTTGTTCCGTGCCTCGCCTGGCCACGGGGATTTATTTTCTCTATCGAGTTACACAAATCCCATCCCTGACTGCGTGGTTCTGCACGATAAGGGCTCGGAGGCGGCTTAATAGGATCAGAGAGCTGGCCCGCCACGGGGACGTCCGGGTCTAATATGATGAACTGGAGTCAGAAGATGCTGATTGCATAGCTGTGCTCCACTGATGTTTCTCGTCTGAACATTTCCTCCATTTCCTTTCCCCTCTCCCTACCCCCCTTCCCCATTTTTCCCTCTCTCTCAATGTCTTCCATCCTATTCATGCTTTTTTCCCCCTAGTGTCCCAAGTCACTCAACCACCTACTTCCAATCCTCACCCTTCCCTCTCACTAATCTTCTTACCCGCGTTCCCCATTCCCCACAGTTGTTTCATTATCCACTCACATTTAAAGCACCACACCTCCCCCACATTCCACTCCATCCCCATCTCATCACACCCGACCCCGTCATATTCCACTCAAACCCACATTCATTACCCCACGTCCTCCTCCTCCCACCTCAGCTCAGGTCGAAGTCATCCGTGATGAGGTTCCAATGCAGTTCTTCAGCGTGACACCGTCATCAGCTCAACGACCTGATTCCATCTTGGACCTGTCTCTGTAGTGCCATGCAGGCCGGCTTAGGAAAAAATGAGTTTCGAGCCCAGGGAATTGTTATCATCCGCTTGTGTGCGGCATGCTGGTCCCGTGGAGATACAGCTGCCCTGAAGTGTTAGGACAAGATAAGGCATTATGAAGCTTTTAATGCGCCTTTCCCCCCAAAACGTTCGGCTAGCCGAAATGTCCCGAAATGTCATCATGCTGCATACGGAATTCTCGAAACTATTTACGCGTGTGAGCGTTGCTTCTACAAACCTCAACTTCGTGCTGAAGTAGAGGCCAAGCTAATCCCAGGTCTGAAAGACAAGTCCTACAGTGAGAGATTGAAGGCCCTAAAAACTTCCCAGTCTGGAGCATTACGTCTCAGAGGAGATATGATAGACGTATTCAAGTACGCGCACGGACTGTATGACGCAGACAGACCCCGCTTTGAGCCAACCAACAGCAAAGAAACCAGAGGCCACTCTCTCAAACTCCCCAAAGACCAATGCAGACTAAACGTGAGAGTCAACTACTTCTCTCAGAGAGTCGTCAACACCTGGAACAGTCTTCCTGAAGACGCAGTATCTGCGAACACTGTCGACAAATTCAAGACTAGGTTAGACTACTTCTGGAAAGACAGCCCTACTATGTATAACCCAACCTGCTGCACCTAGACTGCATAATAGCCGCCACGCATGCAAGTCTAACAGTAGGAACTATGTAAAGGCTACACAGCCTACCTCATAGAAATTTTCAAGTTCAAGTTCAAGTTCAAGTTATTGCTTTCTTTACTTTTGTATGTCTTTTTTACAAAGTTACAAGAAGTTCAAGCGTCAGCTTTGCTATTGACTCACTTTTGCCTTTCGAGGTATTGGCAACGAATTAACTGCATTCGCTAACGAACAGTTTGCATGGGTGGACACGCGTCGCAAATGTGTGCATGTCTTAGAGATTAGAAACGCATTAACTTGCAGACAACGTAATCTCATAAACTGTTTCACTGAGGACATTTTTCATCATCTGAATTTTCAGCGACAGAGCGCAGTCGCTCAAGCCTTTCCTGGAAAGGCCATCTCTCTCCTTGATCTATGTGTGCCACGCTACCAGGATGTGCAATGACATTTTGTCATATGTCCATTCAAGCTTGATCTATAGCAACGTCCGGCAACATTTTACAGCGTTTAGGATGTGAATGATGCTTCCCTTTTGTACTGTCTTTACTTCTCAGTAAACATTATTTGAATAAGAAAAAGAAAAGAAAAAGAAATCGACGGCTTTCTGCGTGTTCTTTCCTTAGATTCACGTCTGACATACTAACGTCAAGTTGCTGGAAAGTTATGTTTTTTTAATTTCCCTGAGGAAATGTTTTCTTAAGTTCTTCTAAGGCAATGACAGCTAAGTGTAAAAAACCTGTTTCCATAACTTAGCGTCTAGTGCATTACCAGAAGGTGCTTTCGCACAATAACTTTCGAACGGGTCCACCCATCCACTCCCCTTTATAATCTGAAAAAGCTCTACTCCACACACCCTAAGCCAGGCTCAGCATCTGTATTCATTATTCCAGACTTCCTCCTCGTCGCTAACAGTCCGCCTCCAATGCCCACCACCCCTGACTGCACCACCGCTGGTTCCTCATTCTCCACAACGCCGCACTTGTAGCTAGCATCTTATCCCTTCCCCTCCCCCTCCCCCCATCCATTACGCAATTCCTCCTCCCCTTCCCTTATTTCTTCTGCTCACCACGACGTTCCCCTCGTGCCCATGCCACTTGTGTCTCCTCCTTCATTCCCCTGTCGCTCTCTTCCTTGCTCGCAGCGGCGCCCTCTCCATTTTTCTAATAACCTCCTCGCAGGTTTTTACGAGAGCTCCGAGTCAGGCCAGGAAGTCCGTGAACACAGTCGTACATCTTGCGCTTGCTTCCACTGGGAGCCGCCAGCAGAGTAGTTTCCACGCGAATCTCGGTCCACGCAAACGCAGTAGGCAGCTTGGCTGCTGCCGATGGCGCCATATTGCTTCTGTCAGAGAGCTTACGTAGAAAGTTTATGATGATCGCTTCATCACTGGTCTCCTCACCCTTAAACAGGCATCTACTCAAAGAGTCACAGAAGAAATTGTAATCCCCTGCCCACCCTGTCAGGCATGTTCGATTTTTGCATTTGATGGACGTGGGAATTTTTTTGTGTCTTCTGTGAGATAATCTTTAACAGCTGGAAATCTTGAAGCCATATTGGAAGAAAATATCTCATTAGGGTTTTTCATGACCTCCGGATGAAACGCAATTTGTACCGAGGCAGCGGTTGGACGCCTTCATTTTTTTCCTTGGAAAGCCCGCCATGAAACTCCACCGTTGTCAGCAAATTATTGACATGCGTTCAGGGCAGTGGTTATTACTGGAAAGACAGGAAGAAGATTCAGTCCAGATTTACCCTTTACTTCAACGTATCAGTCCTTCAGCTCAGCATGGGTTTTACATGTGGCTCTTTATAACTCCACTTTATCACATCCAATGTATACCGAGGTTAAAATGACATGGCTGGATCCTCCTCTCTGTTGGAGTAGTTTATTTTTGTTAATATATTGTCGGCCTTTCTCAATA
>JAWQFJ010017731.1:90000-110000 GCA_034096865.1 Theodoxus fluviatilis
GTTTAACCTGCAATTTGACAAACAAATAGAGAAATGGATAATCTATACAGAAAATTATATTTTATTAGCAGCTGCCACCGCAACTCTCTGCAATGCACACAACTGTGTGCATGTGTTGGTTGTGTGAACAAACAGTCGGTGTTGGTGGAGGAAGACATACATATGGACCACACAAGTGACACTGACAGTAGTGGTTCTGACACTGATATGTATTTTGAAGGAGACATTCATTCCATTGATTCAGTCTGGGAATGATTTCAACAGCATTGTGTTTGTGTGGAGATTGTGCAACCAAGAGATGTGCAGAAGGAATAGGTGGTGGTCTGTGCACATTGCTACGTATGTTGACTATCATCAAGGGAGGCAACTCGAATGATTTGAGTCAAACAAGTTTTTTATTCTTAATTCATTGCTTACTAAACCAAAAATCACTAACATACTCCAATACATGAATTATTGTAATATTTGAACATGCCTACTTACTTTAGTCGGGGAAAATAACAAGTTAAAACACAATTTTTTTTTTAATTACTTTTTACCTGTTTGCGTGAAAAACGAATTTTAAAAACAGAAAAATCTCATTATTTAGATTCTACCCAAAGTTAGACTATCTCAAAATGTCATGTACTAGGTGTCTTCTTTCAAAATATGTCAAAACTTTTTGGTATGAACTTGTAGCCGACACTTCCTTTTTCTAGGGCTGATAGAGCTGCTTGGCCTCAGGACTAGATTGTGGCAGTTCTTCACACAGCAGGAGGTCACCATTGTAGAAACAAAAGACTTTCTGCTCCAAAAACAGTCGTGTCTTTCACAGCTTTTGTAAGCGACGCGCCATTGTTTCCCTAGAAGTAGGAAAAGATCACTCTGTCTCCGCGAGTGTGTCTCGATCTCGACGGAGCTAATATCATATAGAGACTGTGCAGGAATCGTTCTACTCGACATTACACAGCGCTCAACAAACATCCCCGAGATGATTACGTGAAACTTCACCTCAGTGGTTGGCTGCTGTTGACGACCGTGATGATCGAGAAACCGATGTTAAACATGACTTGATGACGAGTTCGTGCCCGCCGTATGGCCTTAATGGCAGTAATGTCTTTGAAGTGGCCCGCAACTGGCAGATAAATGATACGGTACGGCAGTTGTGCACGCAACAGCCGCACTGTTTATGGCTGGGCTCCGTCATTACTGCTATTGACGACCGAGTTGGAAGCAGCGGTGCGTTAGCAAAAGAGAGGAACCTTTATGAATAAAATTCTGGCTGCATGGGTCGAACATTTTCACTTGTAACCGATGCGTGGAAGATGAACGAGTGCATTTGACATCATGGCAGTTTTCACAAAAGAGTATTGAACTCGCTCCGAGCGTTGAGAGTAAAATGCTCATTTTAGTCATTAGCGTTTACGACGACTGGTGCAGACAAAATTCTCCTTCCAGCTGGATATTGCACCCAGCTTTCCCCTCGCGATAGATTTCCGGTGACTTGACCTCGCAGAAGAGTCTATACACTGCGGCAAAAGTTTCGATCTACGAAGCCTAAGAAAGTACTAAATCTCTACAAAATCGATTAACTTCCTGCAAGCTGTAGTTGTGCTATTTTCGGAGTTCGTCAATAGTTCAGCGGCGTCCCGAGAAGGCCATAAACGCGAACAAGTGGACCTGAGTGCACTGCCCGTAAATGGGCAGAGAATGCAGGAAACAAGTTCATTGGCTGTTCGACGCATGAAACATTTGAGCAAACCCATGTTTGGAATTTAATATTTTGCCTAGGTTTTCGGAAATCAGATATGTTACAAATGCTAAGTTGCTCCAGCACGCTACTGAGAACAACTGATGTTCCAAATACAGAACTGTAACCCAGTAGAAAAATAAATTATTCAGGTTCTATGAAATACACATGGGACTGAGTACTTCTGACAGTTCTGTAGTCTCCTAGACATGGATATTTGCAGTCTGTCAACGAGAGAGAGAGAGAAAAAACAAACACTCGCATACCCATATGCCTACATGTACGTTTACGCCACGAACACAAACGTACATACAAACACAGGCACACACACACACACACACACACACACACACATACACACACACATATATTGACTCTGGCTCTCTCTCTCTCTCTCTCTCTCTCTCTCTCTCTCTCTCTCTCTCTCTCTCTCTCTGTGCTCTCCACCCCACCCCTCCCCCCTCCCTCTCCTTCTCTCTCAGACTTTCTTGCAATCAGCCATAGACGTCTTTTTCAGATTTATCTGTCGCTTCCTCGTAACACAATCTCAGCCTTTCCCCCCAGTCACGTTAAAAAAAAACTTCAGCCCCGTGCATCGACTCTGACCCACTTCCACCCACGTGTCTGCTGCCGTCTACCGTCACTCAGGCATAGTGGGTCGTGTCCCCATTTGCTTTGCAGGCTTTCTTCTTGTTGGAACCGCTGCTTCCTATTTCGTGCATCCTTTCTCCAGGAACAGACACCTCCTTGGCTGTCTGCGTAGTCGTCAAGCCTTGACCGCCGTGTACAGCCCCAGGCTTCCCCATGCACAGTCAGGCTTTCTCTCGCCCTCTCCGTCTCCCGCTCCGAGCGAGCGACCGACGGAACGCGCGCAGTCCTGATGTTTCCCGGCTTTGGTCCGTGTCTTTGATAGGAATCGCAGGGCGTGACTCCGCTCTGGCTCCTTTGTCCCAGAGTCGACCCGGCATCGGCCGCGAGAGGTCTTCCCGTACTTGATGCCATCGCCGCTCTCGCAGCAAAGGTTTTCTTGTCGTGGTGAGACTCTTGATCTCCTCATGTGGCAAAGGCTGGGGAAATGAATGTTTCATGGCTCGTCTGCAGAGATTCGTCTCTTTCCTCTCGAGTGTTGCAATGTCTCGCCCCGCTCTGGAATTGCGTGTTGCTGCGTGAATTTCGATACGAAAAGTCTTCCAGGCCGAAGTCAAGTATGTTAACGATAATTCTTTTTTTTTTTATTTTTTTTTTTGGGGGGGGGAGGGAGGGAGGGGAGGGGTAGGGAGTTGTTTACATATATGAATGTAATAGACAACATAAGTTTAAGCCTACTGGTTTGGATTTCATTGTCATTTGACAGCAGGGGGCTGTGAACATGTTTGGTTGAGGGTTTCATTCGTTAGTCAGTAAAAGCGAGGGATCTAGTAAAAATCGGTCCAGCTGAGAACGGGCGTTTCCACGATTTGTGTGACAACTTTCGGGTAATGAAAAGCTTATCTTTCCAGCAAAAAATGTTGTAAATGTGCGAACTTTTCTCCCGTCGTCACATGGTATTTTCTAGGACTGTGCCGTCAAAAATGTGTATGTGCCCATTTCATGGCGAAAAATCCACATAGGAACTTACACACACACTCTCAAGAACACGGACACAGATACACCATATACGGACGCCCGCATACACGTCCGCGTGCGCGTACGTTCTGCATTACACACTGACTCAATCGCAGCAACCTTTAATTCACGTGCACACGCACACACACACACACACGCACACACACACGCACACACGCACGCACACACGCACGCACACACGCACACACATTCACACACTCACACGCGCGCGCACACGCACATATATACGCACTCAAACAAACACGCTCTCATATGCTTATCCACACGCGCACATACATGTACACGCACGCGCGCGCGCGCACACACACACACGCACACATACACTCACATTTACACATTCACACGCGCACGCATGCGCACACACTTACGCACTCAAACAAACACGCTCGCATATACCTATGCACACGTGCACACATAGGTAAACACAAGCACACACGTACGCACACACATGCACACACCACTCACACTTATACATACACACACGCACGCGCGCACGCACGCACGCATGCACGCACGCACACACAGAGCACAAACACACACACATACACGCACGTTTACACATACATACACGCACGCACGCACTCACGCACGCACGCACGCTCGCAGGCATACACACACACGCACACACACATACAGTTATGTTCACTCGCATACATGCAAAGAATAGGCAAACATGAATGCACACCAGCACGTGCGCACGTTTATTTACAGTCGCTGTGCTTAGAGCTATGTCCTTGGTTTGTGCATAGAAAAGCCTCCGAAATTGTCGCAAAAATAGAATCTCTGTTCTTGCTATATTTTGACATGCCTCCTTCCGTCATCTCCTGTTCGCTGTCATTTACAAGTAATGGATCATTCTTGACACGTTCTCTTAGTTAGACAGTTATTTAAATTTTTATCAATTCAGATACTAATTTGAAAAGAGTGTTTTAATGAGCACGAATGTCAAAGCGGCTGTCAAATTTGAAACATGTTATCTGCTTCTGTGACATCCTGTTCTTGCCTTCAGTCACTCCAATCTGAGGTCTGGGAAGCCTCGTTGGATTCGAAGTATCAAATTTACCCCCGATATATTGTTCACTTAAAATATTTTTGGTTAAATATCTTCCCGCCCATCCCTACATCCTGCTACAGCGGCACCGTTTCCGATTTTTTAACCTAATATGGCAAGCGCTGTTTTGCTCTCTTTTCCCTACAGCGTCTCTTCTCAGAGTCTTTTCGTACTCTTTCTCATCCTCCTTGACCACCTCCTCTGCCTTCTTCTCTTCTTCCTGCTGCTAAAGGAATATGTCTCTCTTCCCCTGCATTATATATCGCACTCCATGCCCACCTGTTTCCTCTCGTTCTCGTGTTTGGGTTTAGTGTTTTGACGGTTACGGTAAAGAAAACAATGTGTTAGCAGTTTGTGCTAATGGTCATCGCTGTCGAGCTGTGGGGACACCAACACCAAGCCTAACATTCTAGCCCTGCTCATTAATTAAATTATACACGTTCATGAATTTAGTTAAAGATATACTGCACCGAGCCAAGTCGAACACTGATTCCAACGGATAACCTTGCACAACATCCACAAACAGAATGTTTCGGATGCAACTAATGGTATTCTCAAGACATTTCTCTCCAAGGAGCTGTGTACCATTTCAGGCACATACTCTTTAGAACAGTCCATCATCTGAAGTGGAAATTCCTTGGCTTGTCAGGCAGGGGCGCCGTATCTTCCACTTCGACGCATGGAAGTGAATGAAGCGGCAATTACCAAGTGAAAACTCCTGGGCCCGTATCCAGAACGGCGAGTTATTTTAACCACGATTTATCTCTAAACTCAGACGATTCCAACTGTCTGTTCCGCTCTCCCTTGGCTGGAAACCAGTATATATAGCAAAGCGCAGCCTAGGATCCTCTGAGGAGCGTACCTTATCGAATAAATCGAGTGTTAAAAAGATAACTCGCCGTTCTGGATACGGGCCCTGAGCACTTCCACAGTGAATGCAACTGCACCGATTTGTGCCTTCTACTCTCGTCCCAGGTCTCTTAGGCGTGGGCTGCTGTTTTCATCCCCCGTATCAGCATCGCTGCCCGCTCCTTTGCAGAGCCTCCAGCAGTTTTGGGGGAGATGGTTTCATCCATGAACGTGTATGTTGCCTTGAAAAAAGAAGAGAGGAAGACGTGAAAGAAAAAAGAAGAAAATGAAAGCAAAAAACCGGAGAAAGATAGATGGAAAAGAAAAAGATAGACAAAAAAGACACAATGAAGAAAGGAAAAGAAAGAGGAGCGGAAATAAAAACGAGGTGGAAAGAAAGAAGAAGGAAAAAAAAAGAAAGAAGGGACCAAAGAAAAAAGGGAGACAAGTGGAAAGAAGACTTCCATGAACCTGACAATTGCATGGGAAGTGAGGGCGCGAGCACGGGAGACCAGTCATCAATTAGTAAAGTCATCAATGTTGAAAGCTGGACGTTGATGAGCCTTGGCCCATCTACTGATTTGACTGGGTCACTGTGGTGCAGTGACATACGTATCCGTCTTCGTAGTGAAATGTTTGTCTTCGATCGTGTGTGAGTTTGAACATAAAAGTGTGTGTGTGTGTGTGTGTGTGTGTGTGTGTGTATGTGTGTGTGTGAGTGTGTTTGTGTGCGCGCGTGCGTGTGTTTGGGAGAATGCTTGTGTGCGTGCGTGTTGTGTGTGCGTGTGGATGCTTGCTCATACGGGTGTTTGAGTGTTTCAATGCATTCTGGAGTGTTTGCATATTCATGTACTTGCATTTAGAGTTCAATTTCTGGCGTGCGTGCTTTGTGCATGCAAAAGCACCTATGCAGATAGACAAACACAAAGACAGACACACAGACGCACAGCCAGACGCACAGGCAGGAACACAAACACACACACACACACACACACACACACACACACGCTCACACGCAGATTCAAGGACACGTACGCATGCAGAGAGAGAGAGAGAGAGAAAGAGAGAGAGAGAAAGAGAGAGATATTAGAGAGAAAGAGAGAAAGAGAGAGATATTAGAGAGAAAGAGAGAGAGAGGAGAGAGAGAGAAAGAGAGAAAGAGAGAAAGAGAGAGAGAGAAAGAGAGAGAGAGAAAGAGAGAAAGAGAGAGACAGAAAGAGAGAGATATTAGAGAGAAAGAGAGAGAGAGCGAGAGAAAGAGAGAGAGAAAGAGAGATATTAGAGAGAGAGATATATATTAGAGAGAGAGGAGAGAGAGAGAGATATTAGAGAGAGAGAGAGAGAGCGAGAGAAAGAGAGAGAGAGAGATATTAGAGAGAGAGAGAGATATTAGAGAGAGAGGAGAGAGAGAGAGAGAGAGAGGTAGAGAGAGAGAGAGAAAGAGAGAGAGAGCCAGAGCGCCTCTGAACGTGCTCTCAGATCTGAGATTTCAGGTCTAGTCCTGCTACCCTCCAGGAGAAAGGCGTGGTATGGGAAGGCTTATGCGAAGGCCGGACCTCTCTTGACTTCCATCAACGTAATTGCCCGTCTCCAGGCTGGAGACCAGCACCCGTTATTTGACCCTGCTGTCAAAATGTGTGGCAGACGTGAGGTTCAAGGCTCTGAGTAGACGTGTCTTTGATTGCGCGAAGTCTCCTGGTAGCCATATCAGACCTTGGAAATCCTGCCTGCCTGACCTGTCCAGAGTGTGATTGATGTGATCCGCCCTTCCTCGCTGTCCATAGATCTGCGTGATGGCAGTAGACGCCGTGCGACAATACTACATACTTTCATTTGAAAACAACAACAAAAAACCGCACAACAATGTCAAACGGACATGCACGT
This sequence comes from Theodoxus fluviatilis, assembly GCA_034096865.1. Lineage (NCBI taxonomy): Eukaryota > Metazoa > Mollusca > Gastropoda > Cycloneritida > Neritidae > Theodoxus > Theodoxus fluviatilis. The sequence continues at coordinate 97,140 of JAWQFJ010017731.1, forward strand.
ACACATATGTATGCACCATCGCACGCATACTAGCAAACATCAGCTCGCGTGCACACTACGCGCTTGTGCGCGCGCGCGCGTGTGTATTAACTTGCTCATTATACCTGTAAAGAAACGTAACGCTGCTTCATTTGAACAGAAGACCACAAAAGATTAGAATAACGTAGTAGTAGTTCAGTTGTTACCATACTGCTCATATTGTGTACCTGCAGAGTTCATCGTATGACCCACGTTCGTTTTATGCTGTGTGAGGTATAAATCGCGAACAATGAAGAACGTTCTTGTTCAAATTCCCTTCACTTGATACAACATTTGGTGAACAGGTTTTGGCATTGTCGGGTTCACAGTTCTCCTATAACTGAATTTCTATGACAAGAAATTGTGTCTGACAAGGTACTCCTTGAATGAAATAATCTACACTGAACGATGCCAATTCGTTTGTTTATTTTTTGGTTCCTCTTTCTTGTTCTTTCTTGGTTTTTGACTATTTTCACAATCACAGTAAGACACAGTGGCCATTTGGCTGTTCAAATGCAAGAGCTACAAAACCTAGGGATCAAAAGACATTGATATCGTTGTACCATTTACCTATTCTTCGTTCATCCTGTAATATAACCTGCAACTACATACCCCCATACATACAGGTTAGGGGTCCACCACCACCACCACCACCACCACCACCACTTTTCCCTCATTTGATCTCCTACAGTTCCAGAACCATTTCATCGTTGATGTCCTACTGGACAGGCACTCTGCAAGCGAAGCTTAGGGACTTGGAAGAAGGATGAAAATCTAATTACACAAATCACCTCTACGAATTTAAAACCGAGTTGAGGCGTTATCGTTGGGAGGTCTCGGCCAGGCGCCGCCTCTCTCGCCAAGCCTGCACGGTGGTGGAGCTGATACAGGAGGAATGGCGGCTCATTTGCAAATCTGTGTAGGCCAGTGCGTGGACCGGAATACCATTGTTCTCCCATCACCCTGACAGCTAGGGCCGGATGCTAGAGTGGTGCTGTCAGGCTGTGCCGCCAAGAAATCACAACACGATAAGATAGGTTGGGCTTCACCCAAAGAGCTTGCGTCTCTTCACCTATCCCAGTGGATCATGGCCGCTCATCCAATTAGGTCTGCCATCACGCGGAAGACCCACTGACCGCCATGCAGCGAGGGGTCGAAGACTGGCCCTTCTTTGCTTGATTTGTATCGATATTGTTTGTGTGTCTCTGTCTCTGTGTCTTGTGTCTCCGCCTCTTTGTGTGCGTCTCAGTCAGTGTGCCTGGGTATTCATGTATAAATGCCTTAATTACTTGTTATTTTGTTTATATGTTTCTCTTTTGTTCTCTGTTTGTGTCAGTAAGACAGGGTGCGCGCGCGCGAGTGTGCGTCCGTCCGTTCTTGTGTGTGTGTGTGTGTGTGTGTGTGTGTGTGTGTGTGTGTGTGTGTGTGTGTGTGTGTGTGCGTGTTTGTATGTGTGTCCGTTCGTCTGTGCATCTGAGCGTATGTGTCTACGTCATCTTCTCTGTCTCGCTATGTCTCTCTGTCTCTCTCTTTCTGTGTGTGTCTCTGTCTCTCTCTTTATTCTCTCTCTCTCTCTCTCTCTCTCTCTCTCTCTCTCTCTCTCTCTCTCTCTCTTCTCTCTCTCTCCATCTCTCTTTATTCTCTCTCCTCTCTCTCTCTCTCTCTCTCTTCTCTCTCTCTCTCTCTCTCTCTTCTCTCTTCTCTCTCTCTCTTCTCTCTCTCTCTTCTCTCTCTCTCTTTCTCTCTTTCTCTCTTTCTCTCTCTCTGTCTCTCTCTCTTCTCTCTCTCTCTCTCTCTCTCTCTCTCTGTGTGTGTGTGTGCCAATCTATCTGTTTCCGTCTTTCTGTGAGACTGTCTGTATGTTATGTCTGTATGTGTGTTTTTCTGTATGTATATTTGTCCGTCCGTCCATCCGTCCGTCAGTCTGTCCGTCCGTCCGTCCGTCCGTCCGTCTGCCTGTCTGTCTGTCTGTCTGTCTGTCTGTCTGTCTGTCTGTCTGTCTGTCTGTCTGTCTGTCTGTCTGTCTGTATGTCTGTCTGTCTGTCTGTCTGTCTGTCTGTCCGTCCGTCCGTCCGTCCGTCCGACTCTGCCCCCCTCCCTCTTTCTCTCTCTCTCTTCCTCACCCCCCCCCCCCCACCCCCCGTTCCGGGCGGGACGCAGATCCAGGGCAGTAAGATATGACGTAGAATCAATGGGGGCCACGTTGTTTTCTGTTCAAATGTCACCAGTCAGGCAGGGCGCATCCAGTCACCTGCTGTTGGAATCTAATCAGACGCGAAGGCCACACGCACGCGACTTGGGACGCGGGACTGGAGAGACTTGATGTTGCTCCCTTCCTCAGCCCAGACGGCCCTTCTAAACCGCTGCTCCTGTCAAGGTTATGAAGGGAGGGTGGGGGGGTAGGGGGAGGAGGAGGGGGAATTGCTTGAGATGAAGATACTTGTGTAAGTGGACACAGCCAGTAACTATAAATTTGTTGTATGTCGTTTTGTTCATTTACTTCGTCGTGGAACATTGTCCAAGGCTGTCTCTGCGTTTGACCCTGATCGTGCTTTCGTTTTTTGGTTTAGCAAAGACTGTCCAACTTGTCATACTTAGGGTCGAACATGAAGCAGCGCTTATCAATAAGTCAGCATGTTCCTTCACAGCTGATGTTTCCCCCGTTTTAGCTTGAGTCTCTCTTCCTTGACAGAGGAAATCGTCTCGCAGTGAGTACAGACCTTGCGACGTTTGACGTTTTCATTTTTGACATAGACAGAGGCGTGGTTGACGAGCTTCTGGCTCCAGATGCTCAGAAAAGTCTCGATAGGCGATGCACTTCCGTTTTTGCCGTAAACAGAGTAATTGTCTGCCTTTGCTCCGGAGATGAAGTTCTTCAAATTGCATTCAGACGATTCTTGAAAGGAAGGAAGGAAATCCTGCATTGTAACATTGATTTTTAGAACGCTCATAAAACTTTATGTAACTGCATGCAAAACGGAATGATATTAATGTCTAAGGAAAATTGATGAAGAAATGTCTGGCATGCAGTGGCAAAGGGCTTGATGTTCTAGTTGAGGTAACATCAAGCACAAGATCTTGGATTACTTCAGCAGCTGCAGAGTTGTTGCAGATCCTACTGTATTCTGATAATCTCAATAACGCTGAAATCGAGATACTTGTTGACAAAGAAATCTCTCTCGTAGCCATCTCTCTATCTCTCTCCTCCCCTCTCGCTCTCTCTCCATTTCTCTGTCTCTGTCTGTCTCTCTCTCTCTCTCTCTCTCTCTCTCTGTGCCTATATATCTCTATATATTTCTCTTTATCTCTACCCCCCCCTCTTTATTTCCCTTCTCTCCCTCTTTCTCTCTTCTCTCTCCCCTCTCTCTCTCTCTCTGTCTCTCTGTCTCTCTCTCTCTCTCTCTCTCTCTCTCTCTCTCTCTCTCTCAACCATGTCTTAGTAGTAAATTACCTGCGTTTTCAGTATAACGCATGCTATGAGTCGATCTAGTGGAGAAGATTATAAGCAAAGCCAAGATCCAGATTTCTCTACCACATAAAACGTGCAAATCTACACGTCTCAATTACTGTCTGTAAAACAAGGATTGTGACTTTTTATTCAATCAAACTACCACCTTGAATAAACCATGATACCGAATGGTCAGTACCTGAACATGAAAGAACCGCCCGTCATCAAGACATCGACAACACAAACACAGAGAATTGCAGTGGTTGGAACAGCCGAAGAGGAAATGTTCCCAACAACAGAGGAACATCGGACAGATTATTTCCGGAACGTGGGCGTTGCCGGTGGTCGGTGGGCCAGTGGGAAAGGATCAGGATGCGGACTGACGGAGCCACTCCACTGGCCTCCAGACAATGGCGGCCTGCCCAGGCTCACTGCCCAGTCATTATTAGAGCTGAAATGGTCGTTATGGGCCACATTTCCGGACACTGTACCTGAGGTACTCTGTCCGATAGATTAAAAAATGATTTTGAAATACTTCGGTAACATTTATAAGTTTCATATTTTCTGGGTTGATTTGTGCATGGATGAAGATGACTTTGGAGCCAAAATACGAAAATCAAATTAAGGGAGTGTGGCTTTAAAGCGCTCATAAATTATCGGACAGAGTACCTCAGGTATAGTGTCCGGAAATGTGGCCCATAACGACCATTTCAGCATTATTAGACCGGTCTGCCTCGGGTTTGGGCCTCAGGCTACGCAGCCTCTGCGTAAACCAGAACCGCCTTCTCGTCTGCCTGGTCGAGCTTCCATCTGACCCGTGCTCCGACCGACTCTGGCTCGGAATGTTCCGTCTGGTCATAGATTATAATCTATGGTCTGGTTGACTGAAAGGAAACGTATAGGAAAGGAACGTGGGGAAAAGCTAAGGAAGCTAGCACAGAGGGAGAGAGAGAGAGAGAGAGAGAGAGAGAGAGAGAGAGAGAGAGAGAGAGAGAGAAAGAGAGAGAGAGAGACAGAGAGAGAGAGAGATGTGGCGCAAATTGTATGTAACAGTCAATCCTTTTTTGTGTTTTCTTTTGACTTGGCTTTACGCAATTCTAATTTTACCTGCAACGTGTGCCTCGCAAAATATGTCAGACTTTGACTGAGTTATTTTTGTTATCTATGCAATGCTGAGGAGAAAATACGGAATTGGAATGATATTTTTCTGTCACCAGAAGATGATTTCAACGAAGGAGTTTAAAAATGGACATGGACCTTAACAGCAGAGTGAAAACTCATCCTGCTTCTTGCTCATGTTTCCCACTAAAGTTTAATGGCTACAGATCTATACTTGTCTCACAAACAAAAAAGGAAGCCACTCACTTGTAGCTTTCGATCCTCATCCAAGGATCTTCCTCAGCAAACTGAAGTCTGGAGAGAACTGGGTTCAGTTCACACTTCCGTGAGTAAACTCACGCTGTGTGACTGAACGAGCGAAGAGTAGACCGCTGGTAGTTGGTGTCGGCCCCGGTCACGGTTCAGGGTGGGGATGTGGGCTGCGATGTAAATAGCCTCCTTCACTCCTCTCTGGAACCATTTCTGCTCCCTGTCTAGCACACTGATGTTTTTGATTAACTTGTCATGCAAGTTGCAACGTATGTAGAATCTAGTTCCATGTTTCGGGTAATATTGATGTTCTTTTTGCATACAATCTTTAAAACTGAAATTATTTTGTAAACATTCGCTCAGATGAAAGGCACATATGACCTTTATGTTTCGGTAATGGTGTCAAATGCCCAGGAGAACAAATATGGATGAAAAGTACACACGAAAGTGATTTGCAGAACTCGAACCTGTGCATTTGATCTGCGTCGTGCGGAAATTCTATGAGTAAAATTTGCTATGAGCGAGATGTTTTCTTGAGTTTGAGTGGCTACTGACGTGATGTTGTTTGATCAGACTTATTTGTTTGAAAAGATCATGCCAACAATTTTCATACAAATCACTTGGACTGCAGGGGTAAAACAATGGTCGCAGCTTTTGTGTATTCAAAATACTGTTTTACCTTTGGACACATTATAACAAATATTTCATGGCGTCATTTTATTCTCATGCGTCATTAGTCTAGAGGAAGAGATATAGCGGCTGGATCTCCTGAGCACAGGATACGACTTCACAATAGCTATTCTATGGTAAGCTGGTTGTTGACGTGAGGGAGATACTAACTGAAACCCTGAGTCTGTGTCTGAAAGACGAGTAATCATCATATTGAAGCCGACTCCTTTCTAAAAGGGAGGGTTCTTTGTGACTATGGATTTTCTGAGATGGTTTTCACGACGTTGAACAGTGGCGCTGTGTCTTCCCGAATGCGCGTGCTGAGGAGACGCACTCCTTCTAATGATCTGGGCGTGAATGTCTTTTACCGTTGAGAAGGTTACATGATGCTGCTGGCCATGTTGTTTGCCATAAGAAATGAGGTGAGTAGCAAGCGTAATGGGCAAAAGAGACGGCAGCTTTGTGTGGATGTTCTGCTTTGACGTAGAACTCAGAAATCAATCTGAAACACCCCGAATGTTGTGCAAAGATTATGCCGCATTAGGAAACTACTTACAGTGTTTACATCGATGGCGTGAAGTTAGATGACTTAAAAACTGTGTACCACAGATGAAGGTTCTGCAGGGGTAAAAACCTGTGAGCTAACATAACGTGTCGACTTCTGCATCGATGCATTGCACGTAACTTAAATTTGAACATGTTTGCAACTTGATAGTCTACATCAGACAAATCGAGACAAATTTAATCGACACAATGTTGTCAAGCTGAGAGTAATTTGATGTTCCATTTGTATGATAACTTCAAAAGAATGTCACAGCCAACTGCATGAAGGAATGGATTCGAATCGAAAGCATGCAGGGGGATTTAGGAAGACACAGTTCTGTTTTCTGATTTTACAAAATGTCTTACTGTTTAATCGCAATAAACTATGTTCATTAACAGAAGTGTTCAGTCTAATAAGAGTAGAAATGTTTTATCATGAAGCAGAGATGGCCGTCTACTGTTAGGATCTTCTGTGATACCTTCTTCTGGGAAAAGGCCTCCGTCAGTTTGCGTCATGTCTCCAATCCTACCGCGACCACAGAACTCGCACGGAAGACGCTCTCGACTGAAATACTACTCCCTCATCTTCTGACTTAGAGCGGCACCTGATAGGCTCATTGTGGAATACTCTCAGCATTTTCTGTTCCAATGTCTGAGTGCCGTTCACTCTTGGCCAGCTTTCCGCCCCGCACCGTCTGACGGTCTGTGTGAGAGGGCAGCGCTGACGGCACCGAGCCTCCACGCTGGTTCGCGGCTGGGTGGAGCTGCGTAGAGGGATAGAGCTCGGCGTGGAGATAGGCACTCGGCGTTCGCGGCAGCGGCAGCGCCAGAGACGAGAGAGGGGGCTGCTGAAGTGGACGACGAAGAGGGTGTGATGCCAATAGCAGTGCGTCAAAGCCCTGGGCGACGGCCGCTCTTACGTGAGTGACGTTGCTACCTCGGTGGGTCTTGAACATCCCCCTTTTCCGCCCTGCTTTCCCCGACACCCACCCTCCGGTCCTGTTTCGTTTTATTTCTGCCCTCCTCTGTTCCTTGGCGGCCTATAAGTCCGTGCTCCACCCTCGGAAGCTCCGCGCCTGTCATTCTCGTCAGCGTTCTCCCACGGCCAGTTGGTGAGCCGGTCGCCAGTCAGAAGCGGGCTTGAAGCAGAGGCCAAGGTCTCTGTTTCGTTTGATTGGAACTCACACCCTTTGCCGTACAGTGAAAGACGCCTGTGGCGTTGCTTGCACGAGGCCGGACTGGATACGCTTCGCTGCGTCAAGCTGCCTGCCAAGGCTGGAAGGTAGCACAGCGTGCACTTTGACCACGCACACTGCACAGGCGTTTGGTTTCTGTGCCAGGATATGTTCTGTCCGATTACAAGTTTTAAACCCGGAAAAGTTAGTGAAGTACAACGACTGATCAATACCACCCCTTGAATTTTCAAACCAGGAGCACTGTGATTTCTTACAACTGTGTCTACCAATGGTTTTCCTGTGCATGCTATGTGGGACTACCGCTGCCAGAGTGCTTTTCTGAGAAACTGCAAAGCTCATACCAATGAACTACCCAACGATTACGCCTCGACTACTTCGAATCTCCTACCTCTCTCTGCCTCAACGTTTGCGTTCCGTTGACAAGACTTGCTATCTGTGCGGTCTGCCAAGCTTGCAAGCAATGGCCCTGGCCATGCTTCACTAAGGTTTGTTATGAAGGGACATTGACACGTTTCATCGATTTGTAAATGGCAGCTCCTTGCTAAGAAATGCTCTGCTGCACCCACTGATAAGGCAATCTGCCGGGGCCACCTTCAGCTGAAAAAAACAACACCCGCCAGACCCATACATTGTGGCCTCCTTGTCTCGCTAAGCTATTGTCGTCTGAAATCAGCTGCGACTTCTGAAAAAGTATCGTGTCCAGACGGCAGGTGAAGTGTCACCCTCGACAGGTGACAACGTGATCAAAGGCAACGATCAACCCAAACGTTTTTCTTAAGAGACCCGTTATACCTGACGTGTGTCTTGTGCCGGAAAGCCGTCTCACGAAAGTTTGATGATGTTTCTGTGAAGCTCTTGACCAGATTCCATTCCTTACGCTATCCCTCGACAAGTTGTGTTTGCAGTGTTGCTGTGAAATGACACTTAATGTTTCTCTTAATAGAGACTTTTAATTACGATTCGTGCCATTCATGCCATGTGACATCGACGTTGCATGTGAGGATTCCAGAGAATCGGGATTTTCCGTAATGTGGATCTAATGGATAACATCTAACATCTATGTTTCTCCCCATGTGGCAAGCAAGTAGAAGTATTGGCAATACACGACTCTACATCCATATTGTCAACATATCCAATTTATAGAAACAGAGGTAATGAGGCAGCCTTTTGCTACGTTGTAAAACCAGCATCTTTCTGTGCTACATGACGAGTAACTCATCACCAGATGCATCTGAAGAGGCTTCAGGTGAGAACGGCATAGTCTTGTTGGTGCTTCAACGCATGCAGTCAAAGCAAGCAGTGATGATTAGCTCAGAGTAAACGCCTGGACGCACAGGAATTGTGATGTACTAAGAAAACTGTGGTCGAAAAAAATGTTTCAGTAAATCATCATTTCATCCGTAGAAAACTATTGAAGACTTGCAGTTGATAAGAGGCCAGGAAGAACTCTCAGTGAAGACAGAGCTTGCGGTACAATCTTCACGGACATCTGGACAAACGTATCGTTGTCAAGGCTTCCGAACCCAGGAAGACCAGCGCAAAAGCTTCTTCTGATCCGATGGTTTGTTGTGGGCCTGCCGAGCCTAGTAAAGAGGAATAGGTAGACTCAAGTGGAAAAAACACCTGTTGACATTACATCTTCCTTACAGCTGGTGGCTCTCAAGTGTTCTAGCTGTGCACAGTCAATATCTTTCCTGGCAGTAAGTAACAAAGAGTCGATCTAGGGCGGGGTCACTATTGCGTTTACAAGTGAAATCTGACTGCTCGATGATGGGTAGAAAGTTCGTGTTTGGATCGGTTCACTAATATGGCTTCAACTTACTTCGGTCGCTTTGTTCTTTTGAAAGAGAGCTTCCGATATCCCTAACGGTCTGCGCTCAACTCAGTGATACCATATTTCATGTCAGCATTTTGACATAGGCGCTTTGAATAATACGTGTTGTTTCGATGAAAGTTTACATGCAAAGAAAACAATATGTCTGTTTGATTTCATCAGAGAGCTCTCACGTCATTAAACTCAAAACAGGACTCGCCCGCTCAATGTGTTCTTGTAAAATGCAAACGACTCCTATCGTTCACGTCCAACAGCTATAATGCATAGGTGCTGGGTGCCCTCAGTATCGCCTGAATAAGGAAAATTTTCGACGCCTTTCTTGCGCACTGCTATAATCGGGAACGAAAATATTTCGTGTATTGTGCAAGCGTGAGGCATACACAAAGAGAGGAAGTATCGCGGTCTTGAATTGCCATGTACATGTATATGAGAGACGTTGATAAAGGCACAGCAACTAGACCCGACACGCACTAGAAACCTCAGTGAATTCGCCTATCTCGACTAATGTGAAACCCGACCTTATTTTCTCAACTCAAACGCACAGCCAAAACACGTTCAACTGAGATTCAAAGGAGGAAAAAAAGCAAAAGAAGCTGACGAAAAGGCTTTGGTGTAGAGGAAAGGCGTGTAGGGAAGGCAGACTCTGTGTCCAGTGTTGTTGTTCAGCGACCAGGCAGGCGCCCAGCTGTCCCCATGGTCAGGCCACGCCCTCTCCCTGAGCTGCTCGCCTTTCTCTGACCCATCCGTCAGATTGTCAGCGTGAAAGAACCGCAACGGCTTTCCTGCTACCTGTGCTGTTGGCGTTTGAACCCATACACCACCCTGCTGCACTCCCCATCCCCCAACCCACCCCCCATCGCCCCCACGCCTGGCCACATCTACTGCAACCCAAGCTACGTTATCCCTTATCTGTCTCCCAGTCTCCCGTCCTTCCTCTGCGTGTTTTTTTTTCTTTGCTTCGTTTACTTCTCTCTTTTTTTCCTCCTCCGCATTTCCTCCTCACCACCTCCGTTTCCTGTATGATCTTACTGGTTCTCTACGCCATTATTCTGCGACCACCTCGCTCGTCATTTATACGTCTTTGCTGTGGTCGAAACTTTGATCCAGTCCACCTTTTCCTCGCGTCTGTCAGCTCCTGCGTCTGCCAGTGACTACTATCCCTGCTGCTTTCCAGGCCTGTCGGTCCGCTATGTAGTTTTCCCCTTCCCTGGCCGCTAGCGCTACGCAGGCCGCAGTTGTGGCGACAACTGGTGGGAAGGCTGTGGTAGGAAGGAGTGGGAGACTCCAGACTTCGCGAATTGATCGCCAATTGTCATCGCGCTCGTGACACGTGGGTTCGGGGCAAGCACACGCGGAGGAAAAAACACACGCCTCAGTCATCACCTCCCAGCATCGTCTCCAGCGCGAACCCTGTCTGACTGGACCTGGCGCGTGTTCATGCGCCTTCTTGCATGGAGGGAAGCCGCTGTGGTGGTGAAGCACAGTGGTCTCTTCTTCTCATCCTCCCTGAAGTCTGAGACTATTGAAGTGTATGTTTATCCAGCGGACAGTTGAGCTTGAGAAGGCCAGAAGAAAAGGACAAGCAGCTCATTGACATTTACATGTCCGAAGCACTCGAGTTACATTCTACCATATGACCTCTCCGCTAGGAAGCCTCCTTCTTCGCTGGAAAGTACCGTTCTTTTGGAGGTGAAAAACGGAGTGGCCTTTATTGAATGTATATGCGTGTGTACGGCGTCAGCTCGTGCCTACAATTACAGTGTTTATGCCCCCACTTGCCTGTAGCTTTATGAAAAATAATTGCAGTTCGAAATTAACAAGGTCTGGTTGACAGGAGACATTCGTGGTAAACCGAAAATACATAGGATGAAGTGCTGCAGGGCACGGCGAAATTAAGTCCAGGAGCATTTTCTACTGTGTTCATTATTTCAGGAATGCGGATAGCTATTGTAAGTGTCGTGATAAAATATGTCTTTATCCACGTTGAAAGTGTTTAGCTGAATGTCTGCAATATTGTCCCGAAGATTCAAATTCAGAAAGTAGAAATGTTTGCAGCCTTCGAATGGTGTATTATAGATTAAACCTTTCGGTAAAGAATTACGGTATATGGTCTTGAACAAGAAAATATGTTTATCAGGGAGAGGGAATCTAAGCTGATCAAATATTAATATATCATCATCAACTGTACGAACAGCGAGCCAGTTGTAAACTATTCTTAAAGTGTCAACGGCAACACGGTAACCTTTCTAAAGCAAGTGGATTTCCCAAGTCTCAACACCAACTACTGGCTTGCAAATGAAAATACGACTGCTGTCGCGCCCCTGTGTGAATAAAGTTTCGAACGAGACGTACCAGGTGCGAACTGTGCGAAAAAACTGACGCGAAAACGCAACTTGATGTTCTCGATATACAGCTTCACGCCTACTTCGATGTGCATGTAGCCAGCCTAATCTCACTGACATCTGTTTACCATTCCCTGGTACTTTTTGATCTGAAGCATCAAGGAAGCAAGTCGCCGTTCTATCGGATAAGTTCACATCTGTCTGTTTCGTGATCTTTGTGGCATGAAGAGAGCAAAATGGCTTTGATACAAGATTGAGAAAGGGAGGTGACCCATGCGCGCCCTTTCAGGCTGTTGCTTTCGGCGCCTGATACGTGCCGACTGGCCTATACGGTTTTTCCCTCCTTGCATCGAAGACCCGACAGAAGCTAACACCCTGGAAGCAATCAGAAAGACCTCATTGACTTTTTTGCTGCCTGAATAATTGAGGAGCTGAACTCGAGCGAACTTTGTACTAAAAAGCTCTGGTAATAAAACCGCTGGAATGCCTGAGATTCAGCTACACGTCGGGTAAAAAAGGACCGGGAGCTCGGCACGTCTTTTGCACCTTCTTGATGAGCAGCCTGTGGGTCGTCTGATTGGCTCATTACTGCATCTTTCTTCTGCTCTGCCATTATCATCGACTGGAAATCATATTTGTCAATGAAACTTTACTCTTAAACATGGATCTTTCACCGACTGGACGCTGTCGCCTGAAGCGATCCACGTATGAGCTGACAGGGGTGATTCTGACAGCCTGGCTACTCCTTTTGGCCATCCTGCTTCCTTCGACAGCTCTGGAGCCCATTAAGGAAAGGGGTCCGGTCAACAGCACCGACGTGGTGCTGGGGGTCATCCTGCCTTTCGCCCAGGACTTACCCTGGTCACTGCCGCTGACGAAGCCCGCCATCATGTTGGCTGTGGAACACATCAACGAAACAGGCGTGCTTTGGGGTCGGAACATCACACTGTACTGGCGAGACTCAAAATGTTCCGAAGCCTACGGCCCTCTGGCTGCCATAGAACTCTACCAGCACGTGCACGCTTTCCTGGGTCCCTGCTGCGACTTCGCCGTGGCGCCCATCGCCCGCTTCACCTTCAAGTGGATGACGCCCCTCTTGACCGCGGGAGCCATGGTGGACGCCTTCAAACACAAGAAAGACTACAAGCTGCTGACTCGAGTGCTTGGCACCTACTCCAAGGTGGGCGAAGTCTTCATGCAGATCTTCGCCCACTTCAACTGGAGCACCATCGGGCTTTTGTACCACGACGGAGGACAACGGTCCCGCTCAGACTGCTACTTCATGACCGAGGGTATTTACGAGCTGGCCATGCTTCAGCTACAGAGACAGCTTTGGTCCCGGCCTTTTGACCAGAATGCCAACCCAAACTTGGAAGATCTGCTGAAAAACGTATCGGAGAATGTACGGGGTGAGTAGTGAGTGACGACTGTGGTTTGTTATTC
>JAWQFJ010017731.1:117500-122500 GCA_034096865.1 Theodoxus fluviatilis
CAGTGTTCTCATCAATGGCTTGTTCGAGGAGACTAGCTTATACCTTGGTTCATACTTTTCATTTGCATCTATTGTAGGCCAGTGCACTGAACGTCTGCGTACGTTGTGACTCTTTTATTACATCACACGAACAAATCGTGACTTTGCGGTCACGCTGAATTTCTTTCAGTTGTTATACCGCTGCTCAGGGAACATCCTGCGGTCGTGACTGATGGTGCAGAAAGTCGCTCCTGCCATCATCTCCTGACGTAGATCCACGTATACAGATTTTTGCCAGATGAATGAGATTTTTACAAACGTGACAACGGAATCTTCCTTTTCTCATTGCCGGTTTCCAAGAATTTCGAAGCGGGCAGTTTTAGTCAATCACAGTTTCACATCTTTTTCACTAGTAAGTTTGAAAACTTGCTCTTTTTTGCTGAAGATACAAAGAGGGCATACTTATAATTGTTTTCTTCGAAAGCGGCTTAGAAGCTAAATATATTTACAAGACAATAACCAGTAATCCTAAAGCATGTGCTTTTTTCCTTCAAAGTATAAGAAAGCCAGACCTGAAGGGTAGAACTTTCATGATGGGACGGCACACGTCTGACAGCCATGATCAGGCAGATCCAGAATCTTACTTTATTGCAGAAAATACTGTTCTGGTCATTCCGGGTGAATGATGCAACGTGACGTGTGACGAGAAAGAAAGTGTTTATTCGAAAAGGAAGAAAATTAGCCGAGGCTTTCAAACCCTTTTTTCCCGGAGATGGCAGGAAGTGAATTATGAAAAGCCCTTCAACAGATGGTGCCTCTTAGACTTTATTCCCTTTCGCCAAACTCATTAGTACATCCCCAGCCCACTCCCAATTTCCCGCCTTTTCCTCTTAGGGGACGTAACTCGCACTAGCAAACTGCGTCACAGACGTGGCGCGAGGGCAAGTTGCTCGTTGTGACTTAGGCGCGCTTTCCGGTGGACTAAGGGGCCCAGAAAGCCGTGCTTAACTCAATTGGACCGGCAGGCCTTCACTCAAGTCTGCGACTCCATTGGCTCGCTCTGACTCCTGATGGAGAACGCAAGTAATGCGCAAGCTGCACGTCCCGTTCTAATGGAGACGCTAATCAGGGAGCCACGCAGCTAAATCCATGTTTTCTTTCCTCGTCGGAACCCTGATCACATCGGACGATGGAGATAAAATGGTGGCATGGCTTTAGCGTTTGACTAAGAGCCATTTCAGAGATAGTTTGTTAAAGCATGGACGATTTTGTGAAGGTTTGTGAAGGAATTACGGTCCAATGAACGATCTAGCTGAAATTCAATCATCTTTACATGGGTAACCATGCTTGATGCACATGGTTTTGTTGGTGGTCTTGTTTCCTAACACCAGGTCCCACTGTGGTTATTTTTAAATGAAACTTTTCACTAAAATGCCATCATTGTTTTGGGCAGAGTCGTTATTACATTTTCCTACTTAAATGCCTCGCATTTTCCGTTAAATGATGTCGGCGTGAAAAAACTAGCTTGTGATCCGTATTGAAAGAAGTCTCATCCTCACTTGTCACAGTTTGTCATTCGGGATGGAAGCATTGATATGCTCATCATCAGCTTTCGTGACTCAGGGTTCGTAGATTAGAGCATGAGTTCAGCAGGTACTTCACTTTGAGCTAATGTGAAATTCTCTCTGTCTGTCTGTCTGTCTGTCTCTCTCTCTCTCTCTCTCTCTCTCTCTCTCTCTCTCTCTCTCTCTCTCTCTCTCTCTCTCTCTCTCTCTCCCTCCTCCTCCTCCTCCTCCTTCTCCTCCTCCTCCTGCTCCTCCTCCTCCTGCTCCTCCTCCTCCTCCTCCTTCTCCTCCTCCTCCTCTTCCTCCTCCTCCTCCTCCTCCTCCTCCTCCTTCTCCTCCTGCTGCTCCTCCTCCTCCTGCTGCTCCTGCTCCTCCTGCACCTTCTGCTGCTCCTGCTCCTCCTGCACCTTCTGCTGCTCCTGCTGCTGCTGCTGCTGCTGCTGCTGCTGCTCCTCCTCCTCCTCCTCCTCCTCCTCCTCCTCCTTCTTCTTCTTCTTCTTCTTCTTCTTCTTCTTCTTCTTCTTCTTCTTCTTCTTCTTATTCTTATTCTTCTTCTTCTTCTTCTTCTTCTTCTTCTTCTTCTTCTTCTTCTTCTTCTTCTTCTTCTTCTTCTTCTTCTTCTTCTTCTTCTGCTGCTGCTGCTGCTTCTTCTGCTTCTCGTCAGAACTCACAGCGGGTTGACAAAGTGATTTTCAATACAAAATTGTAAAAGCTGTTGCATGTATTACTTTGCACGGAGCTGATGATATACATATTTGTGTTATGGAGCAGAAATCTCAAGTAGATCTCCGTTCATGGCAGGCAAAGGTGCTTAGGTGGAATTCAGCCCACCTGACCACAATGTAGTACTTGGGGACCAGTGTCGTTGTAGCTGCTGATTGAGGCTCTCTACGGGGGGCCATATTGTGGCGTCCAAGAACACGTTTTAGAAAGGAAGCACATGGACATGCTTTGAAAATATAGCCTTTTCTTGATTTACATTCTTCTTTTCTTTTCTTTTTCTTTAATTGAAAAAATAAACATTAATTTCAAAATATACGCAGTCCCCAGTGTTACCCCGAAAATATGCTTTCTACAAATACAATTGCTTTCTTGATTACGATAATTTGGAAAACCGGAGGCCTTTGACGGCGGTTAAGAACTGTGTAGAGTCAACACCTTGGCTTGAATGTGATTGTGATGGCATTTCTTGGGATAAGTATGAAAGCAGCACGAGCATATGTATTCCTGGCAAGGTCAATTTGAGCGCGCTTTAGGCACTGGAAAGTGATAAATGAGTAGTCCAGATGATAATGCCTGCGCCGACAAAGTTATACAGTGCGTGAAACTCATTGAAATTCAAGCTCTGTGAGCAGTTCAGCTGTCAACTTTTAAGAATTACAAGTGAATATTATTTAGCACTCCCGCCAGGCGATTCGACCGCACAAAAATGGTCAAATTTAAGACTTCTGCGCCTGTAATATACGATATTTATTAAACAAATGTAACACGCTTGCTGGTCTTTGTGGCGAAAGCAGAGTTCTAAAAATTCTGGAATGATAATCCAGTGGTGACAGAACAGACAGAAACCTGTTAAATGTACATATTAGAATTGTTTACAGTTTACTTCTTACAAGGATGGAACATATAAGAGTGATCTCTCTGCGTGAGGTTATTTTTAATTGTTCCGAGAAACAGTTCATTTTTAGTGCTCTTGTCTTAAAAGTTATCTTCGTCTGGGTCACGGATCCTCTGGAAGAAGACGAGACAGCAGGTGTGCAAATTTACAGCCGCTAGCATGTATCTGGTTTCAGGGGACAATTAGTAAGGGTAAATCCAGTTGCAAAAATGCCTTTGATGGGATGATGAAGGTGGCACAAAGGACGAGATGGTAGGCAAGAGTGTGGACGTGATGCAAGGAGCGTCAGAGCTCGGACTATTCAAACCGTCGAAGAAGTTGAAACAGTAACAAACAAGGTATTTCAAGTTGAGTAGTCGGAAAAGTTATTCGAAATGCTCGGGCAGTTGCATGAACGACTGCAAAGGCGTGGAAATGCTTGGGCAGTGGAAGGGACGAAGGTGAAAGAATACTGGGCTTTTAGAAAACTCCTTCGTTCAGGCGCCGCATTAATGGTATGCATCTCCATCACTGGGAACGACGAGCAAATACGTGGCGAAGTCGGTCTGCTGTCGACATGGAAAGACAAGTTGGCCGTTCTCCAACGCTGCCTTAGTGGTCCGGCTGATGATTCATTTATCCGACGTGGTCCTTGGAAGGGTGGGAAGGGAACTCCACGAAACGATAGTTATATGTATTATTGGATTATGTGTTGATCCGATAAATAAAATAATCAGCCTGCTGGGTTATTCTCGGTTGTCTCCTCTGAAAACTAAATGCCATAATTCGATTGGATTAGAACAACATGAAAGTGAAGTTAGTTCACACTCAATAAACACATGATGGAATACACGCCCAAGTGAAAAACTACGTAACGGTTCTCAGGATATTGCAGCTCGATAAGAATGATGAGTGAGTTGTAATTCCGTGAAAATAATGATTTAACTGATGAAATCGAGTTTGCGTAAGCTTGGCTAGACACGTGGAACTGATGGGAAAGGTAAAGTTGTTCCGTGACATCAGGACAAAATGAGGACGCTTTTAGCTATTTGTTT
Organism: Theodoxus fluviatilis; assembly: GCA_034096865.1. Classification (NCBI taxonomy): domain Eukaryota; kingdom Metazoa; phylum Mollusca; class Gastropoda; order Cycloneritida; family Neritidae; genus Theodoxus; species Theodoxus fluviatilis. The sequence continues at coordinate 121,697 of JAWQFJ010017731.1, forward strand.
TGTTCAGTTGATCATTTTATGGATCTGCGTTTACGAATCAGTCTTAGTGACTCTCTACACGAATAAGCAAAACGAAAACTGAAGTCCACAATCGACGTAGGCCTACATCGTCCATCGTATTGCACCACCTGACCTTGGCATGCATATCTATTGAGCTGCTCAAACACGTTCTCAGTTTGGTAAAAGGTGGAATATACAATGTCTAGATGTGTCTGGCTGAGCGTACTGACAATAGTCAATGCCAGCTACAGGTCTTTACAGCGGAATGTGCGATTGATTCTCGGCAGCACGCAGTAGTATTACCAAAGACCTTTGGTATTACCTCGTCAAGTCAGCCTGGCATCACGGCATCTGTTACATATGTGCTCTACATATAACCGCGAGCTGCGTGCATATACATGTGCACGGCGTTATTTCGATTGGAGCATTTAATCATTGTGACACTAACACAACCTGTGTTGCGTTTCTGTTGTGCTAACATCATATGTAATGAATTGTTTCATAAGCAAGCTGTTGCTTTCGTTTACCGCGATCACTGTTTCAACGGCTCAATTTATGTTGTTGTTGTTGTTGTTGTTGTTGTTGTTGTTGTTGTTGTTCTTCTTCTTCTTCTTCTTCTTCTTCTTCTTCTTCTTCTTCTTCTTCTTCTTCTTCTTCTTCTTCTTCTTTGTTGTTGTTGTCGTCATCGTCGTCATGAACATTATTTTCCCTCGTTTTTCCGATAAGTGCCGCCCTTTCTCGAGTACCACTACCACGCATCATGGAGGTTTACAAAAATAGGGCTGAATGCGTTTGTCATAGTCA
>JAWQFJ010017731.1:130000-145000 GCA_034096865.1 Theodoxus fluviatilis
TTGTTTATCGGTTAAAGGGACTGGATGACCAACATACATTCAACAAAATACTATTCTCATTAACATAAATCAGATTAGATGAGTAAAAAGGATCTAAAACTAACATTTTAAGTTTGTTTGTTAAAGTTCAAATTTAACATTAGATTTTCAATGCCACACCTGCAGCACTGTCAAACGGAGACGCCCAGTAATAAAATAGAAAGCAGTCAAACATGGCCTAGAAATCTAGTTGTGATTCTGTTTATCCAACAATTCACACAGCCAGCCAGACAGAAAGAGGGAGAGAGAGACAGAAAGTGTGTATACTATGTGTGTATCTGTGAGAGAGAGAATGTGTGTTACTGTGAGATAGGCTAGCTTCTGTCCTTTCTGATTGTCTCTACAGCATTCACATGTATTAGAATGTGCTCTCAGATCTGTCACAACTTTCTCAAGTAGAGGGTCGCATGCAAGATCATAGTTCAAAGCCCGCCGGACAGCATCATAGAACATCTGTAATTATAAGGTAAGACAAGATGCTTAGACTTAGGAACACACACATACACACACATTTATGGACTCATAGTCATACGCAATGGCACATGAACATGATACAGACACACTTATTCTCTCTCACACACACAGACATAAATGCACACTTTCACAATCATACGTGTACATGTATATACACTGTGTACACGAACAATCAATCAAACACATAACCACATACACACATAAAATTAACAAGCACTTTTACATCCAAGGACCAAAATCACAATCACACTCAAAAACACACTAACATACATGCTGTGGACCTTTCCGCAATGACACACACACATTCATGTAAACACACACACACACATGCGCGTGTGTGCGAACATAAAATCATTAAGTGATTAACCCATTATGAAATGACACTCAAACGGCACATACATTGTCAAAACACACACACACACACTCTGATTGAACCATACACAGTAGCACACATGTATGTATACTCACATGTACCATCAGACACACACACACACACACACACACACACACACACACACACACACACATTTCTTACCTGGTAGGAATTGAACCCATTGTTAGGATGGAGAAAATTTCCAAGAGGCACTCTGATTCCGTTTTTGAACGCTTTGAGAGTTACAGGGCAAGTCAGAGTCTGTCTGTTTTCAACAATAACAGAAATATTTGCTTCACTAAAATCCTCTTTCATGAAGACACACACAAAATGTTTTTCGGATCTTGTAATGATCACGTCTTTGTATGTTTTTCTCAGAGTTTTCTCAGGATTAAAACTTGCGAAGGTTTCAATTCCATCCACTTTCCTCAAATGTTCCAGTTGCCTTGCTTCAACGTTTGTAACATCCGTGGATCTTGGTTGAGCTTTCGGCGTTGGCATGCACGATTTTGGGATTTGAGGGAAGACACTCAGCGAATGCTTAGGTCGTGTGCGACCTCCAGGAAACGTATGAACTTCGTAGCCTTCGCTCCAGTGCCTCTCACAAATGAAGAACTTGTCAGGGTCGATCACAAAATCTTAACGTGGAGGCAGTACATTAATCCAAGTCTGTCTCTCGGCTGCGTCAGTTGGAAGTTTGAACACAGGGCACTTGTTGTTCCTGTTGTAGTTTGAGTTTCCGTTACACTCTACTATACCACACTTATTCCCCATTTTCTAACCATACAACATACATAGGATCTGTAGCAAACATCTCAGAATCAAAACATCGAAAAAAACCACTGTTTAATTATCCATAAATCCACAGAAAGCAATATCTAAACAATTCAATTCAAACCTGCAGCCATCAACAATAATGCTTACATTCGTTTCGTTTCGGTTCTTGATACATGCGCTACATAACAGAGTGCGCGTTTTAAACAAACAAAATCATCAAATCAACAAAATAGGTGACAAATTAGAATAAAACGTGTTTCAAAATCATGTTTTAATGCTCTTTAAACTTCATATCAATACTGATTTCAACCAAGCAAAGATTCATCCGCGGGCCAGTCGACACGAGGCAAGTAGTACCAGCGATAAGACTGGCCTTTGCTAGCATAGGCTGGAAATCTGTGGTGCATCTCCTATGATAGAGTACTCCTTGATAGTACCTCTGTAAAAGAACCATTCATTGGATATGGCCAAAGAATTCTGTCCGCGCAACGTATTTATCACAGCTCAATTTCTGCAGTTAGGGTTAGTGACAGTAGTGCCATTATTATCTGGGGACAACGCACCCAAAACGGTTACAAGGGTCAAGGTTTTCTTATTATTCTTTCGTCATGACGTATGCTATCGTGAGGCCAGACCACGGCTTAGCTTTTCGTGCAAAGGAATGAAATGTTCGTCTTAAACATTCATCCAGTCTGACAAGGAGACGATAACAAATCAATCATACCCTAGGCTGCAGCACCCGTTTGTGAACATTGCAAAGGGAAAACCTCGATTTAACCGTTCTTGTGCATGACCAGCAATGACTTCACGCTATTGCCATCGACGTCAAATCGGGCCTGCTTGCTGGTCTCTCAAACTCACGCTGGACGCAGACGCCAATATGGTGTACTGCAAGGAGGTATACTTTTGCGTCTTGTAGACATGATCCTGGCAGGGCCAGATGTCAAAACTGCCAGCCGTGTATTTAATAGGTATGACGTCATGAAAATAAGCATCTTTGAAGGCACTCTTGAGATTGGGTACCGTCTGTCAAGGACAGTTCACTATTGCCTTGTCACTCGGCTGTCCCTTCGTTGGGTAAAACCTGCAGCCCTAAGGCCCAATTCCATGTTGTCGGTTTGATTCAACATTCATCAGAACAAAGAAATCTTCGCGTCTGACGATGCTTTAGGTTACTGTGCGAGGCCTACCCCAAGACTCCTGCCGCAGCGCTGCATCAGCGATATGACTTGGCCAGAATGAAGCTTTCGAGACAAATTCTACAAAGCGCCTCAGGGCCTCATGAAAAGGAAGATCAGCCCTCCTGGTCAGCCTTCCCAGACAGCTGCCGATTTCTGCGAGGAAGTCCAGAAGCTTCGAAAAGTTTCTGGGAGCATCTTTCCTTGACCGCACTTCTTGCGTCACGACCTTTCTTTGATACATCTCTTTGCGTGGGAGGATGGATGCAGTAATATACCCCAAAACTGATATAAACAGCAGATTGTTTTAATTCGTGTTGATTTTGTATAATTTAAAAAAAATTAAATCGTGATGGAAGGATTAAAAATACAACAACATCGAAACATGGAATACATAGAGAACTGTTATACACAAAAGTACATGATTTCTCTTACTGCAGTAATTTGTATTATATAGTTTGCCTGAATTAAAACTATACAGGAAGTGGTTTTTTATATATGAAAAGCTCATAGAAGAGTTGACGCCTGCTGATTAATAAGCTAATGGTTTATCGAGCGACCATTTTGTCGAGTGTATTCACCAAACTTTGAATATAAACCCAATAACAGTTTTACTTGTTTTGATACTCATGTTCGAAAAGTTCCATGTTTCAGTAAAGATAAATGCCAAGAGTTAGCAGCAAAGTATGTTAAAAACGCGGATAGTTGCTCGTAAGATCGACAGGATGATAGTGCATTTCTGCTAACAGCATGTGGCTTGAGACAGAATTGAAATGAGCATGTCAAAAAGTTTAATTTGATTCACGAAAATAGAGTTAAGCCATTAGCATTTCACATCTGTGGTGGCTCACAAAGAATAAACATTGGTTGTTTATAATTCGACAGTGAACATCTTAAAGAAGACCATTTTGTGGTTTTGTTTTCATAATCCTCTTTACAAGCCTCCCTATTAATGCTAGGGCAACTTTTGTCATCCTTATGGAATTTTCGCTGCACATTTCGTGAACGGGAAGTTTGAATCTGCAGGATTTGAAAACTGTAGTCGGGGTTCTGCCGTTTTCCTCTCTGTAGATTTGGGGCAACGCTTAAGCTGGTAGAGTATTTCGGGTGCTAACCGAAAGGTCACGGGTTCAGTCCCCGCCTGTGGTCTTACATTTTTTTCCTTTCTGTCCCAAGCAGGGCTTCGGCTGTATGTTAAACTTACCGTCATTACTCTCAGGATAGAGTGGGTGACTAGGGAAAGACCTATGACAGCTGGGAAAGACGAACAAAACTAAATATTGGGATTTGGGTCAACCGGGCATGTAAGGCCGAAACAGCAGCCGCTGATACAGGGAAGTGTAGACATGAGAACACAAGACGGACCATGGTAGCTCAGCTGGAATGGCATTTTGATCGCTAACCGAAAGGTCGCGGGTTCAGTTCCCGCCTGTCGTCTTACATTTTTTCCTTTCTGTCCCACGCAGGGCTTCGGCTTTGTATGTTAAACTTGTCGGCGATAAGGCTAACATTGTCCTTGTCCCTGTTTATTTATCCTTGATGATCTTAAAGTCTTTCACAATGAAATATGATCATAGTGTCTGTATAATTCTCTACGAGGAAACTGTAGGTTACATTACCCCATTGCCTTAAGTTTTAATGACCATGGGAATGCGAGAAAGTACCAAAAGCTTTCTACATGTTAAAACTTGCGTTGTAGTAATTGCATTTCGTTTCCTTAGTTCCTTTGGTTCTGTTGCAATATGCGACTGCCCTCTTTGTTATAAATTTAATAACGGGAAAAAATCCACTCACAATATGTCGATAATACAACACAACCAAATTGGACATTCCAGAAATTTCTCATTTTCAAGAGTTATCGTAGCTTTCTTCCTGAATGTAACGCTGATGAATCGCCTCCAAAACTATCACCATCCTGATTTGAATAGGGCCATGTCAAACTGTGTTGACGATTGCATAGCGCAGAGAAAAGCCGCGAGTTTTAAAGTTATTCGATGAATGGAATTTGAAATGCAGTAGCGATTTAAAGGGAAAATGTTAACTTTTTTCAGAGGCAAAATAGCAATGAACATATTATGCTCACACTGCATGTCTTGTTTTAAATACTTTGTTTCTCTTTGTTGTTGTTATTGTTATTGTTGTCGTCGTCGTCGTCGTTGTTGAGAAAAAATAAACTTTTTGTTTGAAGTCGATTTGTGAGCTTGCTTGTTGACACTGAATGAGCTTAGAAGGTCATTTGACTGGGATGTTGTGACGTAGCTCGACACATTGATAAAATACTACGTTCAGAGTGAGACGTCGTGCTCTCAAAGTGAGACATAGTACACACGCTTCTTGGTGTCAGTTGATCAAAAAGTGTTTACTATGCCGCTTATTTTGCAGTAGTCGATATTTTTAAGAATGTGGTTATATTCATGAAAACATCAACGGCTATTCTATCATAAACACCGCTGATCGAGCACTGTTCATTTAATGTAGGAATACGTTCCCTGTCAGACACAGATAATGCAGCGAAAGGGTGGCCACTGAGCAGCAGAGATCGAGGAAGGGCCTAAGGACGTTTGCAGGTCTTTACTTTTATTCAAGTAACACGTGTATACATTCCGGTGCTTCTCTCAAATCGCAGCATGTTATCACATTTTAGAGACGATTGAATTAGTTTTAAACAAATAACCATTAGCTTGTTTAGGAATACATGCATATGAACCGCCTTTTGTTAAGGCGCATTCTTGCTCGCAGACAGATCACACGACTTTGCCAGGCGTTGTCCTCGAAGCCAGTCGAAGGTAGCTGGCACAGCTCAAATGGCTTTACAGTCCGACTGTTGTCGTTAGAGCTTAGGTAGTGGCATTGTCTCCCATTTCCTGCCTTTGACGGCGACTTCAAGCTACTAGCAACGTGAAGAGGTATGTCAGGAGTAGGGGACTGTTGGCAATCAAGCCACGACAAAATGGGCGGATCTTTCGACAAAGTCGCCTCATTTCATTTCCTGATGTTGCTGGAAACGGCCAGGAACACAGTTAGCATGCGCAACACCTCCATTAGCGGCCAGACTGTCTGACGCCGGCTGTCAGAATGGCAGTTGTGCTGCATGCAGCAAGCAGAAGGCCGGCCGTACTTGTGAAACATCTGCAAGAACCCATCCATCGGGCCTAACGGCACTTCCGTTGAATCTGGCGTCAGTAGCAGACCATTGTTTTTTTCGCTCATGAAAATCACTTCCTTATAATCCTCTCCGATGGATTCAGTCCAGTGTGCAGATGCCATATCTACAAGTTGCTGCAATCATATCCTGGAGCATGATTCTTGAAAGAGTCCTGGTATCATCTGGAGTCCTGACGATTTATGTTGACAGTTGGGGCCGGCTACGTGCTACAGTAGCGTCCCTGTACTAAGTAGCAGTTACTGGTTTTGGCTGAAGGTGTTCAGCTTTCACTGGAATGCCACTGATGAGATCCAGACTAAATACGAACCAGGGGAATACTTTTGCTGATGCAATGTTCCTGCAGAAAGTATTTGGCATGTATTTGGCATCACCTGTAGCAGGCAGAAAAGCCCTGTCAAGCAACGGGTCAGACTGGAATTCCTCTGCATATATAGGAAATACCTGTTCCAGGGTCAGGACATGGTCAAGACACCTCTTCGCTGCGACGCCAATGCCATATCCAGGGCTGGTACTTTGGAACGCAGCTGGTTGCAACTGTCAACAGAAGTAGTCAGCATCCCAGATGATGCTAGAACTCTTCCAAGGATCTCTTAAGAACATGACTACCAAACTATTTCAAAATTTGCTCATTTCAATCTGTCCAGTTGTGGTCAAAATGATGCGTGGCATTGCGCTGTTCCATGAATGCTTCTGTTAATTTGTGATCTTATTGTTGTTGAGTGTTTGATTTTGAGCTCTCCGATGTGAGAAATGCAATTTTTTCATGAGAAAATCTGTCTTTACTGATTATTCTCTATCCGTCCACAGTAAGAACGACAGCGAGCAGCCATGGTACCGGAAGAACGACACACCGGAACGCAATGCGGCTGCGCGGAAAGCATACGAGGCCCTCCTGACGGTAACCCTACGGAAGCCAACCAACGCCCGCTACAAGAACTTCTCTGCCAAGGTCAAGGAGAGGGCCCAGGAAATGTTCCCCAACTTCACTTACGGCGAGGAAGAAGTGAGTTCAGAGTTGGGATGGTTGCCTTGACTCGTCTGTTGGCATGGTGGATATCGATCGATGTATGTGTAAAATGAAGAGGTTCCTTTTAGTCGAATTCATCACCGCAAAAACAACTCCGGGAGTGATGCGGTTTCGACCATAACAACGATGACCAGATCGACCACAGCAGTTAAATATGCTTCTGCCAAACCATTACAGTGTGTGTGAATTTGCGCGCGCGTGCACGCATTTGTATATGTGTGCGCCCGCGCGCGTGTGTATGAAGGTGTGTGAGTACGTGCGTGCGTGCATGAATGCGTGCGCGCTCGCGTGCGCGCGCGTGTGTGTATGTGTGTGCGCGCGAGCTTTTCACTGGCCTTTTGCTTGTGTACTCTGTGTCTCCAATGAAAATACAGAAGCTCGTTTAATGTACGTGTTCTGCACCTTTCATCCCCATCTGTATCTGTCTGTGACGTGTCTCTTTTTTTTGGTAAGTATGCTAGGCCTCGAAAAATTAGTTGGTTTAACGCACAAACGATGTATATCATATAAGTAGTTAATATTTACACATACGCTTGTACTGGCTTTTTCTACTTCCGATGTATATCTGTATGTTTGACATCCAACACTCAGTTCTGCTTCGGGTTGCCGCAATGCATGACTACGGCCAAATCACAGTACATTCAAGCGTCCATATCTGACTGAATCGTTCTCTTGCCTCAATGACAACGTAAAATTGTTCGCAGCTATCCAAAATGAAGAACTGCACAATGATTGCATGCAACGCAGTCTGCTGGTTCGTAGAAGTGCAACAAACGGGTTAAAGAAAAAAACAACATGCGGTCGATTTCCAGTATGACGAAGGAAACTCATATTTTCTGTCATCCGTACTGCAGGTGAACAGCTTCGTCGGAGCGTTCCACGACGCCGTTCTGCTGTACGCCCTGGCACTCAACGAGACTTTGGAGGCCAACATCTCCATATCCAATGGGTCGGAGATCACGCGACGCATGTGGAACAGGACTTTTGAAGGTACGCCCTACGTCACCATGATTTGGCGCCAGGAGGTATCCGTCCCTCTAGAGGCGGAAATCAATGGTGGCATCCCAGGGGACGGAAATCCATGGTAGATCTCTGCCCCATTTTGCGTCTCCTCTCATCGGAGAATATATATGAAATGTAGGCAGTGGGGAGAGAGGGTGAAGGAGGGAGAGAAAGTCGGATGGGTATAGGAATGAGAGGAAGGGAGAGAAAGAAGTAGGTGGGAAAGAGGGAAGAAATGAAGGATAAAGAGGAGAAGGAAAAGAAAACAGAAAGACTGGAAGGAGAAAAATGTTGTATTGTGTAAGGCAGACGACTGTTCACTGCGTTCAACTTTAATTTGCAATAATTACATATTAAATCATCCGATTAATGTGATTTTTGCCTTTCTTTTGAACTAGTAGTTTTGTGGGTTTTCATAATGCTACGTACACGAAATCTTCAAACTTTACTTGTGTGTACCTTTTGTCGAATATATTTTATTAAACTAGGTCGAAATGTTTGTGAGGTTCTCGTGCAGTGAGAGAGAGAGAGAGAGAGAGAGAGAGAGAGAGAGAGAGAGAGAGAGAGAGAGAGAGAGAGAGAGAGAGAAAGAGAGAGAGAGAGAGAAAAAAAAATTTAAATCCTTTTTTGGCAACTAAGTAGAGGCGTACTTTTTGGTATCGAAGAGGGAATTCGTTTTACGCATTTCTTTGCAGCTTCATAGTTTTGTGTTATGTGCAACTTAGCAGTTCGCAATAACTTGATTTGTTCGCGAATGAAACGCTCGGCTTTTGCAAACTGGATGAGCATTCCATTTTGTGTGTAAAGCATGTCTTGTGTCGCGAACAAGCGTGGTCAGCCTTCTGCCTCATTGGAGGTTGACGATTTCACAGGCACAGAAGGTGCGCAGTGGTGTTTCTTCCCAAATGTTCTGGATGTTTTGTCAAGTAAACTACTCTGATACTCAACATACGTACCGGTGCCGGGTTGTAATGGATGCGGACTGTGTTCTGCGTCGTAAATCCGTGACGTCATCGACACCATAGAAAGGGCATGCCGCTTCAGGCTCCATAAATAATTTTCATTATCACTTTCGAACGCGAAATTTGCACCTTATCTGGAAAAAATAATGTTATCCTGCAGTAGTGACTGGCGTGATAGAAGACTGGCTTTTATTAACTTTTTCGACCTCAAATTTGCTTATGTCGCCTTCCAAAAAAATTCCACAACAAATTGCTACTGAAATGTTTTTAAGAGCATTCGTTAGGTTTCTATGAGAAAACAAAATTGGAAACGGAAAACGTATGCAGACTACGCTGTTTTAAAATCAAAGCAGTTTCGATGATACTTTCTGAGTGCATCTAAATGGATTCATCATGATAAAAAACCTTACTTCTTTGATGAGAATGCAACACAGATATAAGATGTTCCTATTTATACGGTCTGTGACCAAAAGTAAAAATCAAGTTACGATGATCAGAAGGATATGGATCGATATCAAACAACGTGTTTTACTTTGATCACGCCAGCGTCTTTCATTAAATTAAAAAAAAATCCTTTTTTCCCTTCATCCTGAAACATTGGAGGGGAAAAAGAAAAATCCCTCGAGCAATTGAACAAATGGAAAGAAAGTCGGTAGAATTTCGAACTCGGAACTGCAAAATTATACAAGCACCTCTTCTGTCTTCTGTATTTTACCCCCAAATCGCTTGCTTTCCTCTCCCTCTGAGATGCTGATCCGGTACTAATGGGCAGGGCAATTTTGGCGGGAAAAGCCCCGAAGGCAAGGCAGCGGGGTTACAGAACAACGCGAGTCTGAAGCGACTGAAAGCTCGGTGACAGAAGGCTGACATCAGAGAAGAAGTTGTACTCTGGAAAATGCTTCCCTAAAATTATTTTTCTGCCTTGCTCTCCTGGAGCGGCTTTTTCCCCCAACGCCCCGCCGACATTAATCCATTTTCAACCAGTGTTCCCATGAAGCCGCCTTTGCTTCAAACATCGAGCGAGAACCTTCCCGACGTAGAACAGCCATTTCGTGACTTTTGATACGGCAGAGATGTTGTATGAGCAGGAAGTTTGGACCTCAGATGTGGTTAAGATTTTTTTCTTTAGAATTTGTTTTTCTTCAGTTCTGAGATTCGGGAACAAATGTTTCTACCTCCGGGAAGTGGTGGTTCGGATTGCAAAGGGAATCATAGAGTCGCAGCCCTTCCACACCATTCAGCGCTCCTCGCCTTCTGACATCAGCCTGTAGAATCTGATCCGCCTGTCGTCGGTTGACAAGATAGCGATAGGAAACGTTGCAATATATTTCACCGAGAGACTCTAGCCTAACTCGTTTCACTCACGATACCGTAACCATCTTCCTCGATTACATTTCCACCCATCTAGCCTGCTTCCCATCGTCCTACTTCGTCTCCTTTGCATTCTTGAACTGTCAACTCTCGGTCAAAATTCATTTCCCTACAAAGCATATAGCTAATTTGCAGATAAACAAGCAACTGTGACCTCTCAAAGCCATATCAGCTCTATTGCTTGCCCCTTTTGCCCTTGAGTAAGTAACATTGCCTCCTGCCTGTCCATGAATTCGCTCTGATGACACCACGGCCACGAGGCGTGGCTGTGAGCTAGGAGCAGAGGTGATGATTATGGACGAGAATGAATGCTAAGAGATTCAAACAGCAGTTGGTGGGTAAACTGATAGCAAAGTGGTGGATACAAGGAATAAACATCACGTGGACTGGGAAAAGTGAATAACTTTCCAAGTACCTTGAAATGTAATGGCTGTGTCATGACGATGCCAAGGAACAACTGACTCAAACGGAGAGAGTGCAGGATAATAAGGTGGGCACTGGGAAGATAAGAGCTATCATGAAAGTTGTAGATCGACAAATGGCAGGTAGTGGATGCAGAAATGGAGGGCAAGAAACAAAGTACGTCACATAGAGCTGCGTGGTGCCTCATCATCAGCTCATTCTCTGGCTGATGTGCATGCGGGGCCTACTTCAGTAGCCCAGCTGGTGGCGGCCATAAGCAACCAGAGTGGCTATCGGGGGGGGGGGGGGGGGGGGGGCATCGGGACTACGTCATGCCATTGAATAAGCGAGGTTGAGAAGTCAGACAGGCCAGTTGGGTGGGAGGGGGTGGGGCGTGGGAGGGGGCCACCGTGACTGCACCAAATTATCACGTGAGGTTGAGGGGTTGGAGTTGTGGGAGTATATCATTGTAAGAAAGAGTGTTTAAAGGAACAGGAAGGACAAAGGAAATGACTGAGTTGACTCTCTCATAAGATAAGATTGGCGATGAAACTATGGTCTTGTCATTGGAAAAGAACATAGGCTGTGTTAGGGAGAAAACGAGGGAAGTGTGGACTAGGGGTGGGGCAAATGGGGCTGTAAATGAGCGGTCTCTGGGGAGGAGAACAAGTCGTGTGAAAACGTTTTATTGACCATGGATGCAGAAGGAGTCGGTCGGACGCGGACTGGATTCCTCCAGTCAAAAGATATCGCCAGTCCCCTGGTCAAGTCTGTCTGTTGGCGATTGCTCTGGATCTTCTCCTCGCCACCATGATGGTTGGTCAAGTCCCCTGTGTGCGTTTACGCTGTCCAGAGAAGAGAATACATCTCCGGTTTGGCTGGACGCCAGAGCCTGCCGAAGGGTGTTTGTGGGGAGCGAGGGAATGCTCTGTCTGGCGTCTAAGTGTCGGCTGGGATCCCGTGTTTGGTCAATGAGATTCGGGTCCAGGGAATGAATAAGCAGTCAGTGCCCATCGTTGTGGCTGAAACGATATCTGCTCTTTTGCAGAATTGCTGGCAGTAGCCGGAAACATCCATGTAGATCCTCCTTGTTTGCTGTCGCTCGTAGGATATACATGTATTTCAATTATTTGCTAATTAGTTGCGATATTGTTTGCGTCCCATAAGAAATTACTGATTTTTTAAATGTGAAATTAGTATGGCGCTGAATTTATCGCTAATTCGCTTTCAGTCGCGGTGGTGTTTTTGTTTCTCCACTGTGGAGTCCAGGACGACTGACCCACTGCGGTTGGCAGGAGAGCGCCCTGTAACCTATAGCAGGAAGATATCAGCCGTCATGTCAATATTTACATCCATGTCCCAATCTCGATTAGGCTTCGGGTTTCACGGGCGTCCATCTTCTTTACAGTCAGGCAGACACCTAGGTGGTTTTTTTTACTTCTTCATCTGGCATGTTTTGGAGATGTGCGTTCACGCCGCCGTCGTTTATCAAACCTGTCCCAATATTTGCTTACAAGGTCTCATCTTCTCATCGAAAAGAGATTTACTTCTCTCGCAGCAATGACTCTGGCATTGCCTCGACCATTTCCAACAGAACATTTCTCACTAATTGCAGGGGGGTCCTGCGGATCGTTGAGGCGATTGATTCGCTTCTAATGTGCATGTCTTCAGACTCTGACAGTCCTTGGCCTTTCTGATTCTCGACAACGTTGTTTGCGACTTCAGTCGGGTACAAGACCTCTGTCGCTCATGGTCGAAGGAAAACCCTTTCCCATGGCCTCCATTACGCCAGCTGGTTTTGGGAAGGCCAGGCCAGACAAGAGCTACCTCGGGGAAATGGGTCCATTTCCGACCGAGGTATTTTTTACTGCAGTCCGGATTCCTCCCATAGGAGATTTCAGAAGAGATGGAATAACCACGGAGGCGAAGAGATGTATAGATTTTTAGGAGTGTCGAAACGACATCACTTAATTACCCTCCACCCCGCCCGTCCCTCTCTCTTTCTGTGGAATTCAGAATCCCAACCAAAGTAAAGGAAAAGTCGATGGTTTATTCACAAGAAGGAAATGTTAAGAGATTGTCGATTTTGCTTAAACTGTCAAGCTTGAAGACTGCAGTTTTGAAGATGGCGGAACCTTTCCGTTGGATGATGATGAGGAAATCTTCACCGGTCTTGCTTGTTAACTCTCTGCCACACGTGACGTAATGGTGACTTGAGGATGAAGCAAACGACAGCAGTTTAGAGTTTAAGTTGAAGTGATAAATGGGTTTATATGTCGCGCTTTGATCATGTTCTTCTGAATGTCAATATCTGAGTGCTGTTTTGAAACAAGATTCAGCTAAAGGACGAAAATAAGCTTGAACTCGATAATAATCACATGGACGCTCCAGCGCTAAACGCAGTGTTCACAAAGGAGGCATCGATGTTTAGGATGTCAATTCTATGGCTGATTGTCTCTTGGAAAAAAAAGTTTACTCTGGAAAGTCTGAAATAAAATTGGAACAGAAGTGAAATGAAAGTTGCTTTCTTTCATCTTTAGCAATAAGTTTTGTTGCCTGTCATATAATTTTACAAACATCGTATTATCATTTTCTTTTGGATGGGCGCTTTTATCATGATTTTCAAGTGCTTCACAAACTGTGCTCTGACTCAAAAGATACAGCTGTGCGCTAGTTGTCTGTGGTTGGAAGGCCTGAGGAGAACAGGAGACAGGAAGGAAGAGAAAAGATGACATAACACTTCTCTCGTTCCTCGCCTCTTTCAGGTGGCTGAGGCCTTTTTTATATCTCTCTATTAACTTGGCTGCAGGCAGTTGCCTATCGATTCTGTCAGTGCCACATTGACTTGCGTGTCCGATATCTGTCGAGACCAACAAGAGTGGTCCCCGTGGCGAATGTTTGTGTTTCATTTCGTTGTGCTGGAAACCTTTGGCCATGGCATTAGCAAACGGAATAATGTGGACGATGCACCCTCGTCTAGCTCTGCCATTGTTGTGAGAAGATTATGATTGTCAAGGTAATGTGGTAGATAATGCATAGGGTGGACAGAGGAATGTTCTTCCTCCACAAACAATTCACCCAAGAGAAATTAACTTATTAGTAATTTATCGGGGAAATTGTTGCCCATGCTGAGGAAATGCGGCGACAAGGTGCATTTTTCTTTAGTGTATTTTCAACCATATAGTTAGCATAGTCCTTCACACACTGTCTCTGTTTTCAACGAGGAGCCATGCGGAACATGATGTCATGGTTAGGTGGAGTTACCGATGGGCTGATCGGCAAAAATTTATCTCGCAATATGCCTTCTCCACAACAGGTATAAATAGATGTTTTGCAAATGAGCACAAAAACGAATTCCATAGATAAAATGCTTATCTCAGCGAAGAAACAAACGAACAATCAACCAACCATCCAGTCTACTAACTCCTTACCAGCCCAATCTGACCTAATACACACACTGTCTTTTTACATCTAAATGTTGTAGTTATGTGCTGGTGGCCAAAATAGTAGTGTCAGTAGCAGCACCAGCATCATTAGTGTCAATAGCAGAACAGTAGATGCGGACATGGACAGTCACTGCAGTTGATAGGACGTTTGTTCTCCACTCCTTACCCCCCACCCACACCCACCCCACCCACCCACCCAGTATGTTTGTCTATCAGAAAGGAAACCATGTGTTTCTTTAGCTTTTTGGCAGGGTGGAAATGCCATACAGACATGGTAAAAGTCAAATCGTCTGGCAAAAATATAATTTGATATGGATCGTGACTGACATCAAATTCAGAAGCCGATGTCAGTATTCAAAGGGAATTAAGTCGCAACAACATAAGATGTTGCACAGAGTACAGTGTAAGGATCTGTCAAAGCAAATCTTTACTCTCTGACGGTTCCGTAAAACAATCTCGAATTAAGAAGACTATGGAGTAAAACTGAGACTCGCAAATTCTTTCAAGCAGTCATAGTTCCCAGTGAGTCGGATAACGTGGTAGACGAGCTCGGCTTTATGTTTGGCAGCAAGTTTTTACCAGGACCAATGCTATCTCAGACGACCACGCCTCAACGAGTAGTAGACAACTCATAGAAGAATCGATTCCACGAAGCTGAAAAGCTCACGTTTTTGTGCAAATGTTGACACGCACAATTTGTCAGTGCGGATGCAGAGCTGCCAACCCACCATCATGCCAAAGAGTAGCATCCAGAGCTTTTTGGAGTAGCGTTTAAGAAATAGG
>JAWQFJ010017731.1:155000-175000 GCA_034096865.1 Theodoxus fluviatilis
TAAGAATAACGCATCTATCTGCATGCATGTGTCTGTGCTTGTTTGCGATATCTCACACCTATGAGGTCTCACTGCATCACATCACACCAGCTCACACTTCATAACATCTCATCAGATCACACTGCATCACATCACACCAGGTCATACTGCATCACATCACATCAGATCACACTGCATCACATCACACCAGGTCACACTGCAACACATCACACCAGGTCACACTGCAACACATCATACCAGGTCACACTGCATCACATCACACCAGATCACACTGCATCACATCACACCAGGTCACACTGCATCACATCACACCAGATCACACTGCATCACATCACATCAGGTCACACTGCATCACATCACACCAGGTCACACTGCATCACATCACACCAGGTCACACTGCATCACATCACATCAGATCACACTGCATCACATCACACCAGGTCACACTGCATCACATCACATCAGATCACACTGCATCACATCACACCAGGTCACACTGCATCACATCACATCAGATCACACTGCATCACATCACATCAGATCACACTGCATCACATCACACCAGATCACACTGCATCACATCACACCAGATCACACTGCATCACATCACATCAGATCACGCTGCATCACATCACACCAGGTTACACTGCATCACATCACATCAGATCACACGGCATCACATAACACCAGATCACAGTGCATCACATCACATCAGATCACACTGCATCACATCACATCAGATCACGCTGCATCACATCACACCAGGTCACACTGCATCACATCACATCAGATCACACTGCATCACATCACACCAGGTCACACTGCATCACATCACATCAGATCACACTGCATCACATAACACCAGGTCACACTGCATCACATCACATCAGATCACGCTGCATCACATCACATCAGATCACACTGCATCACACCACATCAGATCACACTGCATCACATCACATCAGATCACACTGCATCACATCAAACCAGATCACACTGCATCACATCGCACCAGATCACACTGCATCACATCGCACCAGGTCACACTGCATCACATCACATCAGATCACACTGCATCACATCACATCAGATCACACTGCATCACATCACATCAGATCACACTGCATCACATCACATCAGATCACACTGCATCACATCACACCAGATCACACTGCATCACATCACACCAGGTCACACTGCATCACATCACACCAGATCACACAGCATCACATCACATCAGGTCACACTGCATCACATCACACCAGATCACACTGCATCACATCACACCAGATCACACTGCATCACATCACACCAGGTCACACTGCAACATATCACACTAGGTCACACTGCATCACATCACACCAGATCACACTGCATAACATCACATCAGATCACACTGTATCACATCACATCAGATCACACTGCATCACATCATACCAGATCACACTGCATCACATCACATCAGGTCACACTGCATCACATCACATCAGGTCACACTTTATCACATCACATTGTCCAACTGCCTTCTGAGAATCGCGTATGGCAGTTGCCGCTAGATGCCCCTTCATCCACTGGATCCCCGTGGTCATAGACCTTTAGAGGCCTTGCTCCAGTCACGCGACCACGGGCGGCCCCAAGCAGCACCGTGTGGTACCAGGGAGCCTCTTGTAGGGATGGGGTCGCCTCCCTCATGCCAAGGTGTTAGTTCCATTTTTTTTGTGCTGCATCATATTAGATCCCCTTTTTCATGACACCACCTCACGTCTCATCAGATTACATTACAAAGTACCATTCTGGTTTCTTCTGACTTAGTTCCCTTTGTTGTGTGTCGCATCATATCAGATCCCCTCTTTAAATGACACCACATCTCATTTCATCAGATCACATGATATCACGGTTTTCTGTTTTCTTTTTCTTCTGTGTTTGTTCCCTTTGTTGTGTGTCGCATTATATCAGATCCCCTCTTTAAATGACACCGCATCTCATCTCATCAGATCACATGATATCACGGTTTTCTGTTTCCTTTTTCTTCTGTGTTAGTTCCCTTTGTTATGTGTCACATTATATCAGATCCCCTCTTTGAATGACACCGCATCTCATCTCATAAGATCACATGATATCACGGTTTTCTGTTTCTTTTTCTTCTGTGTTAGTTCCCTTTGTTATGTGTCACATTATATCAGATCCCCTCTTTAAATGACACCGCATCTCATCTCATCAGATCACATGATATCACGGTTTTCTGGTTTTTGACTCACATGCGAAGCAAAAGTGAGTTTATGTACTGAGCCGTGTCGTCCGTCCGTCCGGGCGTGCGTCCGGGCGTAAAAAACTTAAACGTTGGATTTTTCTCGGAGACTATTAAGTCTATCAACACCAAATGTGGCATGATGGTGTATGATGACAAGGCCTCAAAAAACATACATAGTGACTTGACCTTGCTTCAAGGTCAAGGTCACAGGAGCCATAAATGTTATTTTTCACATTTTCCCAATTTTCTCCCACGTTATTGAGAATGGCGACCTTAGCTACAAGTGGTATATAGGTCAAAGCAAGCCCTATCTTTTGATACCAGTTTGGTTGACCTTGCTTCAAGGTCAAGGTCACAGAAGCTCTTCAAATTTGGATTGTATACATATTTTGAAGTGACCTTGACCCTGAACTATGGAAGATAACTGTTTCAAACTTAATAATTATGTGGGGCACATGTTATACTTTCATCATGAGACACATTTGTTTACATATCATCAAGGTCAAGGTCACTTTGACCCTTATGAATTGTGACCAAAATGGGGTAGTGAATCACTAAAAGTGACTATATCTCATGGTAGAAAGTGCCAATAAGCACCATTGTACTTCCTATGTCTTGAATTAACAGCTTTGTGTTGCATGACCTTGGATGACCTTGACCTTGGGTCAAGGTCACATGTATTTTGGTAGGAAAAATGTGTAAAGCATTTCTTTGTGTATGATGTCATTGGTAGATTTAGTTGTTTGACCTTGACCTTGAAGGTCACCTGAAGGTCAAGGTCATATAAAGGTCAAGGTCAAGCATGTGAGTCGTATGGGCTTGGCCCTTCTTGTTTTTCTTCTTCTGTGTTAGTTCCCTGTGTTATGTGTCGCATTATATCAGATCCCCTCTTTAAATGACACGGCATCTCATCTCATCAGATCACATGATATCACGGTGTTGTGTTTTCTTTGTTTTCTTCTGTGTTAGTTCCCTTTGTTGTGTGTCGCATTATATCAGATCCCATCTTTAAATGACACCGCATCTCATCTCATCAGGTCACATGATATCACATTGTTCTGTTTTCTTTTTCTTCTGTGTTAGTTCCCTTTGTTGTGTGTCGCCACAGACACATCAAGCTGGAGGCAGAGCTGGCGGAGATGAACTGGAGAGTGAAATTTGACGACATTTTCTTCGGATCTCCTGAGAAGAACAGGAAGCTGGAGAGGCACGGCAGCCGCGTCAGCCTCAGGGTAAGTAAGACATAAAGTAAGACATAAAGTAAGACATAAAGTAAGACATACAGTAAGACATAAACTAAGACATAAAGTAAGACATACAGTAGGAATAAAGTAAGACATAAAGTAAGACATAAAGTAAGACATAAAGTAAGACATAAAGTAAGACATAAAGTAAGACATAAAGTAAGACATAAAGTAAGACATAAAGTAAGACATAAAGTAAGACATAAAGTAAGACATAAAGTAAGACATAAAGTAAGACATACAGTAAGACATACAGTAAGACATAAAGTAAGACATACAGTAAGACATACAGTAAGACATAAAGTAAGACATAAAATAAGACATACAGTAAGACATACAGTAAGACATAAAGTAAGACATAAAGTAAGACATAAAGTAAGACATGAGCAATTCCAGAAAGGTGACAATGGTGCACGGTTGTCCAGTAGAGTGTAAATAACACAAAAACTACAAACTTTTTATGATGTTACGTTTATATCATATTGTAGAGAAAAGATTAAAGATATACATATAATAAATTTGTTCCGATTGTTGCTTTTGTGTGTTTATGGTCCGCATGTATTTAAAGAGAAACGTGAAAAACCGCCATTACCAAACGTAACACTTTTCACCAAGAGGAAAAGGATTCCGTTTTCTCTTGAACCCCACATTTTTTTTCTAACACCTGGTGGTTTTTAGACAAGAAAATAGTTAATGCTCAACTGCCAGCAACTAGAACTGAATGTTACCAACCTATTCTGATTTTATTTGGCTTCAAAATCCGCTTTTGCCTCGTCACGGCGTCGTGTCATTGCAGACGAATTTTTCAGTGTACGATAAGATCAACTATTTTCGGCGTGGTTTATTGGATTGGATCCAGGATTGGTGTAAATTTATCGATAATATCGTCATAATTCTCAGAAAATTAATCAATGCGTTTTTTAAGGAGTTGTAGGATGTGAAAGTTTAGTGGTCAAATTTCCGTCATAATGTGCCGAATCAACAAAAGCGAAAAAAGATGAATTTTCTTCGAAACTTTTCTGTTCCCGATCCATAATTTCGTTCTAACACATATGCCGGAAGTGCTGACCGAACAACACGAGGTAAAATGGAGCGCAGACGAAGAGGTAAGAGTTTTTGTATTTTGTGTCATCATTTGTGGATGAGTGCCGAGACAACAAAGTACTAACCAGTGCAAACCAATGGAAAGCTTCGAAATAACGGCCTGTCTGTCAGCTAGGCTCTGATTGGCCGCTTGTGTGCGTGATCACAGCGTGATCACGGCGGAAGTGGCTGGCGGAAACGGCCGAACCGTACTTCGACTGGCGGAAGTGGTGGGCGGAAACGGCCGAACCGTACTTCGACTGTTTCCGACCTGAACGTCGGCCGCCGAAGCAAACATCGGTTTCCTGTGTTGACTTGTCACTGATGACACAAAATTGATTTCTTCAATTAAATTGCTGCAAAACGGGAATTTTAAGCTGTACCTTTGCTACAGTGAATAAATGTTGTCATTTTTTAGTACACAAACAGTAGTTGGTGTCTGTATTGCTTTTTTTTGTAATTACTGAGAAAGTGTACAAACGGATATGTTGACTAGTCACCGATGACATTAAAAATGCTTTATAATTACCAAATTCAATTGTTTTTTTTAATATAATTGTTTTACAGGATTTTATTGCATTAGGAATGACATCTAATATAGTAAGAATAGTTAGTGTGACATTTTTGGTAATAACAGATATTTGTGGGTTTTTTATGTCATCGGTGACTAGTCAACATTCACCTTTTTCCACTTTAACGCTCACATACACACACACAAAATAGCAAACTATCTTTTTATTCATAATTTATGATAAAATACAGTTTGTTCTAACATTATATGCTGATTTCAGTCAAATCTGATGATTTTTACTAAATAGGTCTACTGTTACACTTATCTTGCCACCTTTCTGGAATTGCTCATATAGTAAGACATAAAGTAAGACATAAAGTAAGACATAAAGTAAGACATTTAGTAAGACATAAAGTAAGACATAAAGTAAGACATACAGTAAGAATAAAGTAAGACATAAAGTAAGACATAAAGTAAGACATAAAGTAAGACATACAGTAGGAATAAAGTAAGACATAAAGTAAGACATAAAGTAAGACATACAGTAAGACATAAAGTAAGACATAAAGTAAGACATACAGTAAGACATAAAGTAAGACATACAGTAAGACATAAAGTAAGACATAAAGTAAGACATACAGTAAGACATACAGTAAGACATAAAGTAAGACATAAAGTAAGACATACAGTAAGACATACAGTAAGACATAAAGTAAGACATAAAGTAAGACATAAAGTAAGACATAAAGTAAGACATAAAGTAAGACATACAGTAAGACATACAGTAAGACATACAGTAAGACATACAGTAAGACATACAGTAAGACATAAAGTAAGACATAAAGTAAGACATAAAGTAAGACATAAAGTAAGACATACAGTAAGACATAAAGTAAGACATAAAGTAAGACAAATAGAAAAAAAGCGGATGAAGAAGAAATGGATGGCAAAGAGGACGGAAGAAGGATAAAAAGTTCGGACGAAAGAGAGCAAAGAAAGAATGAAAGGGAATATTCGATTGAATGATAAAATTAAAAAAATTCGACCTTTATAGATGTGGTTCAGACCTGTCTGGCATAGTCATGTCAAAAACATGGACTGGAATGAAATATTAAAGAAATGAATATAAAATCAGCACGTTCTAGTATCACGTCTTTTTACATATATGCTAAACATATACTACTACCCCAACTACTACTACTACTACTACTACTACTACTACTACTACTACTACTGCAACTGCTACTACGACTACTACCACGACCACCACCACCACGACCACCACCACCACCACCACCACCACCACCACCACCACCACCACCACCACCACCACCACCACCACCACCACCACTACTACTACTTCTACTATTACTGCTACTACTACTACTGCTACTATTACTACTACATGTACTACTACTACTACTACTACTACTACTCACTACTACTACTGCTATCACTACTGACTACATGACAAAACACATCTAAATCATATAATGGAAACGCAGTGTATCCATTCAGGAAATATGTAAAAGCGACAATTTTGCCATCTGAAGTGCTATATCACTATCGTATTTTCTTTCCCGTTTGATAGTATTCAA
Organism: Theodoxus fluviatilis; assembly: GCA_034096865.1. NCBI lineage: Eukaryota > Metazoa > Mollusca > Gastropoda > Cycloneritida > Neritidae > Theodoxus > Theodoxus fluviatilis. The sequence goes on from JAWQFJ010017731.1 coordinate 161,688, forward strand.
ATCAAGAGCACATTGCTGTCCTATTCTGCTTGAGAGCGTATAAACGAATGCACATCATTGCTTATGATTCCACCCGAGAGCATATGAATCGAATATGCATCTCTTTCTTTATTCATTATAAGAACAGTGAGTACTAAAGCATTGGAAAACGGTTACCCGTTGTGCGTTGCCGACGCTAATCTACTTCATTGTAAAATATTCCTGCTCTTTCTTTAGCAAATGTACTTCTTGTTGACCATGTCACACAGTTGTGTCTTATATTAGTCTTCGGAGGCAATGCGAACAGGAAAATTTGTTTATAGTAAACTTTTAAAAATGAAAACAGTTTATAGTTGGGTTTTTTGTGTGTGTGTAACAGCTCTTCATGCCCCTCACCGCAGCACCGTAACGTGTCGTTGTGAATGTGTGTGTGTGTGTGTGTGTGTGTGTGTGTGTGTGTGTGTGTGCGTGTGTGCACACTATTTTGAGTGTGCCTTTAGTCACGCATCCAAACATTGCCTCGTGCCATTCTGTGTAGCATGCGTGTTACTGAGCAAGCAACCACACTCGAACTCACACTCCATCTCACATGTTACGATCGGGTCAGTCTAGTAGAAGAGGCTGCCATCTTGTTTTCTCCTCACGTGCCGCTTGCAACCTCTGGTGAGCCGGGCCTCCGTAATGGCGTCCTTCCGGATTCAGCGGAAGTTCGCGGTGCAATTTACCCTGACCCTTGAGCGAATCCCGTCCCCTTAGCTCCCGTCCCACAGTCACCGTTCCATGCAAATGACCTCTTCATCCAATTCGCACCGTCCCCTCATAACGCCATTTGCCTCCATCTGCCCCCACCCCGCTCTCTGTGGAGGAAGTACCCCGTCCAGTAAAAATTGCGCATCCCTCAGTCAACCAGACATCCACCAAATCGAATTTCTGCTCAAGGAGACGAGGGAACAATCATCTGAAGTGGGCACTACGGTCGAGCGTTTAGGGGAGGTTTTGTTTCGGTCTTGTCCGATTTTTTTGCTCGATAAAGTGCTGATGACGCGCTTGATACCTGTAAGTCTCTCCTTGTGGGAAGACGTTATTGAATCATTATAATGTGTGTCAGCGCCGCCAAGTGCAAAATGTTGCCTACGTGCTCGTATTCTCAAACTTAGTAGACATTTTAGTTGTCTTCTTTACTTTTAAAAAAAGACAGGAAAGGATCATGAAAATATAAAGTGCAGTTTGATTGGTTGAAGTTCATCACGATTATCACATCCGTTTTTTGACATTTTCTTTTTCATTTTTGTTTGCAAGATCTCTGCCGAGCTCTCTATTGGAGTAAAAACCCGAGTTTTAAAAAGCAGAATTAGAGAAGACTTCTCCCCCAACTAAGTGACAAAAATAGCGACTGCGATCTCGTGATGATGTCCTCGAGGAAACTCAATGCCGCATGGGCTAGACTGAACTGAGGCGGCCACTGCCCGCATGGCGCCAAGCAAGAAATAGACACTGGGTAAATGAAGGGACCGAGCTCACAGTCATTGCCCACGGGAAATGGCATTAACGATCAGAGCTGAAACTCGAAACTTCGGGACGACTTTGCTTGCTTGTTGTGCAAGCTGTGTCATAAAGCTACGACGTTGGCCTTTTTGTCTGTGGTCAAACACACGCGAGCCAGACGGTTGTCGAGCTGCTCCATGTATTAGCAGTAGAGTGGTGCTAGGATCTGATTTCGTTTGTAATGCTGGCGTCAGACTCTTGCGTTCGATGACCTTTTTGCGCTTAAGTTTAAGACTGTTCACATCGGTGTTTCGCCATCTGCGAGCTAAATCCACCATTACAGTTTCGATGAATTTACTACTTTTCATGGCTGAAAAGATTATTCCAAATCTGCAGTTTGTACTATGTGATGCTGAATGATTTTGTTGATAGTTTTGCTGTTTGTTTTGATTGACGTTTGCCGTGAAGCCCATATTCATACGAGTGTATTGTTAATAATTCTCTCATTTAGTATGCCTTATTGGGGAGTTAGTGAGTGAGTGAGCGAACGTGAAAGAAACTTATTGGAGAGAGAGAGAGAGAGAGAGAGAGAGACAGAGACAGAGACAGAGACAGAGAGACAGAGAGAGAGAGAGAGAGAGAGAGAGAGATTCCTTCAAGCGTTTCATCAGGAAATACACGAGGGGGGTCAAAATATGTCTGCTCCAACATGACTCTTTACTGAAACTTTGTACCAAACTTTCCATCTGGTCCAACAGCGCATGTCCTATGCCAGTTCCTGTTCCGGCGACACCCTCGCTGTGCAGCTGAGCGACGCAGGCAACCGCCAGCTCTTCACGCGTACAGGATACTACAAGGTAGGTCGTAGTTTCGCCAGTCCTTGCGTTAAATTGCAGTGTAGTCTTAGCCTAACATTAAAAGTATTGTTCACGAAGCTTACTGAGCATGTTTTCTCTCTCCCTGTCAAATACGTTCGATCGTACAAACATGTCTTTTTATGCTTTTGTTATCGTCACGACGTCGGGGGGACAATACTATTCAAGATCCATAGAGTCTTTGATACTATATTTGATGAATTGGTATTTTAAGTAGGCAAATTCTTACTATTATAAACTGTCTGACTCGTCTCGACTCAGTTTCGCATGCCACATAACATGATTTACTGCATTTTAATGTCTGTATCTTTATTATTTCTAGGGTGCGATCGTTGCCGTCAAGAACATAAACAAAACCAACATTCAGATCAACAAGCCTTTGCTTCTGGAAATTAAGCGGGTATGTATGTTTTCATTTGATTGCTATGCAAGGTTTACGTTGAATTTAAAAGCAAATGTGAAGTGGAAGAGAAACATTGAAGAGAAACTTTGTTCACTAATACACTTTGCCGGTGATTCCTATTCCTCCTCCTCCTCTTTCTCCTCCTCCTCCTCCTCTTTCTCCTCCTCCTCCTCTTTCTCCACCTCCTCCTCCTCATCCTCTTTCTGCTCCTCCTCCTCCTCTTTCTGATCATCCTCCTCCTCCTCTTTCTGCTATTCTTCCTCCTCTTTCTGCTCCTCCTCCTCCTTTTCCTCGTGGAGGTAAGGAGCCGGTGTCAGACTATACAAAGTTCACCTGGAAAAAAAGAAAACAGAAAAAAATGACCGGAGTCTGACCAATTGTATACTCTTGTGAGAGAAGTGGGCCCTGAAGAGGGCCGTTACTAGAGCAGTCGTAGGCTTCTAGAGCAGTCGTAGGCGAGCTTTCGGAGGGGATCCTCCTTCTTCAGGCCAAGTGGTACAGGACTGGCAGGCGTAGGGTTTAAATAGGGGACTGGCGGAGGCTCGTGCAACGCAAGTCCCCCGAGAAAAGCAGGAGTGGACATGTGCTCACCCCCGTAGAAGGACCGTCCACACCGCAGAGAACACGGGGAACCCGTGCCACAGAACAGGGCGGGCTCAACGGTAGTGAGCCATGAAGCCCGTGTCTCTGTTGAGCCCGGTGTGCTGCGTGCCAAACCTGATGATGAGTCTCTGCTCCATAACCCGACGTTGGTGGAGGTCGTGCAAGCCGCCCCTCAGCACGCTCACGAGCATGTCAGCGGGTGAGTGGTCGGACAGGTTGAAGTGTACGCTGACTGGGAGGGGCGACAGGTTTCTGATGGTGGCGCGGTGCCCGTTCATCCGTTGGCGGAGTCGCTGACCAGTCTCTCCGATGTACCAAGCGTCAGGGCATCCTCTGCGGCACCTGATGAGATATACCAAATCTCTGGAATGGCAGGTATGCTTGCCTCTGACGTGGTGTACGGTCTGGCCCCTGGTAATCGTCGTCTCCGTGCAGATGATCGCGCACGTGGAACACCGCGCCGCCTTACAGGGTTGCATGCTGCCGTCCTCCGTGGGGTGGTGGTCGGGGAATTTGCTGCGGACCAGCAGACTCCTCAGGTTAGGTGGTTGGCGGAAGGCGAGGACAGGAGGGGCCGGAAGTGCACGAGAGAGGCGCTCGTCCTCACTGAGGAAATGTTGGAGACTTCTAATCACCTTCCGCAGCTTCTCCGCCCCAGGGAAGAAACTCGCGACCAGAGGGACTCTGTTGGCCCCCGAGTGCCTGTCCCGACGAAGAAGAAGCTCCTCCCGTCTTTTAGTAGTGGCCCTGTAGAACTGCCGGTCGATGCTCCCACCGTGGTGTCCGCTACGGAGGAGGGCCGCCTTCAGTCCCCGGAGGTGCCTGTCACGATCCCCCGCATCGGAGCAGATCCGGTGGATCCGAAGCGCCTGTCCATAGGGGATGGACTGCTTGACATGCCTCGGGTGGGAACTGGAGTGGTGGAGCATCTGCATGCTGTCCGTGGGCTTACGGTACAGGGAGGTAGTGAGCTGTCCATCCGTTATGGTGACCCGAGTGTCCAGAAAGGTGACCGACTCCTTGGAGAAGGTCATAGTCAGTTGAATGGTAGGGGAGAACCCGTTGATCTCCTGGTGGAGTTCCTGGAGGGCCTGTTCCCCGTGGTTCCAGATGAGAAACAAGTCATCAATGTACCTGATGTAGAAGCTGGGGCGCAGGGGGCGGCTGGAAAAAAAACCCTCTTCGAACCTGTGCATGAAGAGATTCGCATACTGCGGGGCGAATCTGGTGCCCATGGCTGTGCCGTGTCTCTGCAGGTACATTTTGTCACCAAAGGAGAAGGCGTTATGCTCGAGGATGAACCGAATGAGAGCAAGGATGGTACCGGGAGAGGAACAGTCGCTTTCGCGTAGAGCCGACGCGGTGGCTGCTATGCCCTCCTCGTGGGGGATGCTGGTGTAGAGGGCTGCCACATCCATCGTAGCCAGTAGCGTGTTCGGAGGGACCCTTCCGTGTCCTGCCAACTTGTTGAGGAAATCAGTGGTGTCCCTGCAGAAACTCGGCGTTTTCTCCACGATGGGTCTTAAGATTCCCTCCACATACCCCGATATCTCCTACGACTGCTCTAGAAGCCTACGACTGCTCTAGTAACGGCCCTCTTCAGGGCCCACTTCTCTCACGAGAGTATACAATTGGTCAGACTCCGGTCATTTTTTTCTGTTTTCTTTTTTTCCAGGTGAACTCCTTTTCCTCCTCTTCCTCCTCCTCCTTCTCCTCTTCCTCCTCCTCCTCCTCTTTCTCCTCCTCCTCCTTTTCCTCCTCTTCCTCCTCCTCCTGCTCCTCCTCTTTCTCCTCCTCCTCCTCCTCCTCCTCCTCCTCCTCCTCCTCCTCCTCCTCCTCCTCCTCCTCCTCCTCCTCCTCCCCCCCCTCCTTCTCTCCTCCTCCTCCTCCTCCCCCTCCTCCTCCGCCTCCTCCTCCTCCTCCTCCTCCTCCTCCTCCTCCTCCTCCTCCTCCTCCTCCTCCTCCTCCTCCTCCTCCTCCTCCTCCTCCTCCTCTTCCTCCTCCTCCTCTTTCTCCTCCTCCTCTTTCTGCTCCTCCTCCTCTTTCTGCTCCTCCTCCTTTTTCTGCCCCTCCTCCTCCTCTTTCTGCTCCTCCTCCTCTTTCTGCTCCTCCTCCTCTTTCTGCTCCTCCTCCTTTTTCTGCTCCTCCTCCTCCTCCTCCTTCTCTTCCTCCTCCTCCTCCTCCTCCTCCTTCTCCTTCTCCATCTCATTCATCTCTTCTATCTCCTTCAACTCCTGTAGCACCTCCCCTTTGTTCTCTTCGTCTTTTTTGTCCTCTTTGTCTTCTTTGTACTTTTAGACTTCTTCATCGTCTTCGTCGTATTCTTCGTCTGCGTCGTCGTCGTCGTCTCTTCTCTTTTACAGTTCACATGCGCCATCATTAACTTGAGGACATGTTTATCCCATATCAATAATGGTGCAATGGCACCATTTCATGTATAGTTCCCAGGGTCATTACTGTCGCGTTTTGAGTTGGAATCAAACATCTATTATGAATGCCTTCATTGCTGTCATCGTTGCAGCCATAGTTGTAATCCTCAGTTGGAGCAGCACTTTCATCTCAAATTATGCATACATTTTGGGGATTTTTCTTACAGATCAAAGACCTGCAGAATGACCACACAGTGCGTTTCATCGGAGCTTGCATAGACCCCCCTAACATGTGCATTCTGACTGAGTACTGCCCTAAAGGAAGTCTGCAGGTGGGAAAATTTCATTTGTTTGCTCAGATGACGTTGAAAACATGTTCTTGGGGGGGGGGGGGAGAGAGAGAGAGAGAGAGAGAGAGACAAAGAGAGAGAGAGAGAGAGAGAGAGAGACAGACAGACAGACAGACAGACAGACAGACAGACAGACAGACAGACAGACAGACAGACAGATAGACAGACACACACACACACACACACACATACACACACACACACTCACACACACACACACACTCACACACATACACACACACACACACACACACACACACACACACACACACACACACACACACACACACACAGAGACAGAGAGGGGGAAAAAGGAAGCAACAGAGAGAGAGAGAGAGAGACAGACAGACAGACATACAGAGAGACAAACACACAGACAGACACACAGACAGACACACAGACAGACAGATAGACAGACCGACACAGACAGAGAGACACAGAGAGACAGAAAGATGGGGGGAGAACGAGGGAGGGAGGGAGGGAGGGAGGGAGAGAGAGAGAGAGAGAGAGAGAGAGAGAGAGAGAGAGAGAGAGAGAGAGAGAGAGAGAGAGAGAGAGAGAGAGAGAGAGAGAGAGAGAGAGAGAGAGAGACGGCTGTAGGTGTACTTCGCGGCAAGCTTCGGTCGTCTGTGTGACTGGCGAGGTAGGAAATCCTCTGAGACTATTATGCGAGTATTTTGGCTGAAAGGGCGAGAAGGAAGTCAGTCTCTCACACTTCATAAATCTGGATGCTTGACGTGTGTGAGTGTGGGAAAGATTTGTCAGCAAGGTCTTGCCACCAGGATGTCCATGCGTGATTCTTTACTGAAAAACTGAGCAGTCCGTTCGTCAGGCTGCCTGTTTCTTCTTGTTTCTAAAGACGTAATGCTATTCTTGGCGGTCGCGCCGTTATCTGGGTACGACGATGTGTGAATTGTCTTTAGATGGAGTTGGTGGGTTTTCTCCGATCGTTAGCATTACATCCCTTACTGGGGCATGCAAACATAAATGATTGTTGACCTGGCTTTCTTTTTCTGGAATCAAAAACCGAACTAATCGTTTTTTCTCCTTTTTTCCATTGCTTATATTTGAGTGGAATGTTGAATGGTGTAGTTGCAGGGTTTGTGTGTTACATTTTATTGCTGAAAACAAAAGTTGGATTGTGTGTCAATTCACTCAAATGGACCTTACATCTGAGTGTAGATAAGGTAACTAAATTCAGAACAAAAGTCCTTGCTGTAGTATGATTTGCCACATGCCTTTTTATGCAGCATGCTAAGTTTTGGCTCATGGATGCGTGTTGCTTTGTACATGTGCGTGTGTGTGCTTGTTTGTTGACACTGAGAGGTGGGGTGAAAGAGAGAGATGGCAAGAGATCCCTCTGTCACTTAACAACGTGACACTACGAATGAATGTTGTCAGCACGCCCCTTCCTTTTGTGTGTGCGGAATTTACAAACGTTTAGGCATTGGTACTGGAATACCCAGGTGGTTGCCGTGTCTTCTGCGAACTGGGAATGGTAAGTTTGCGGACGTCCAATTAATGAATCCCGGCCCGACCTATTAGAGCTGGTCTTGAAATCCTGGCTGTCATCATTGTCCATTTCTTGTAATGACGCTGGCCTCCCCTGAAGCCAGCATCCCACTCCAGGGGCACCCTGTTTCTCTCCTCTGCTCTCCCCTGCTGCCTCTGCAGCCATTAGGAGTGGCCCTGGAGCAAACCTAAGCGCCAGACGTACTCCCGTGACTGGTACGTTTGGCACGGCAATAGACTGCAGAATTGTGGTCGTCACGACAAGACCCAGCTGGGTGGAATGCTGAGCCAACCAATTGTCGTGGCTGCGAGTTATGTCTGAATAACAGACGACGCTACTACACGAGTGGAACTCCTGGTGGTGCATTTGGCCGAGGTCTTTGGAGCACATTCATTTAAATGATTATTACACCCAGAATAGAGATATTTAGAAGTTCTTGTTGGTGCAGGGTGAACTGTTCATCCGCTGAAATGTCGCAAACCACTGTGCACTTAACCCTCTAACAGTTGACAAATGTGGGTTACGATAAGGTGGACGCATGGACAGTTCTATGAGTGCTTCCGCGTAAACGGAGTAACGGTGCTGGTGTATCTGAGCCATCCTTTCTTCCACGTCATCAGAGTGTTTCTTTTTTCAGGACGTCCTCGAAAACGAGCAGATTAAGTTAGACTGGATGTTTCGCTATTCCATAATGCAGGACATCGTGAGGGTAAGTACGGATAAAGGTGCATATTGTCGCTGTCCAACGCTAACCATGTAGTCACACACATTGGCATACGTTAGATTTCCCTGAACATTGATCTTTTACGACTCTGCTTTAACTATATGCCGTCTGCAACCAATGGAAAAGCTCAACTTTTTCAAAAGAAGACTTAGAAGAATGTCGGAGTGAGCAGGCGACAGCACCTTTTTTGCCTCTTCTGTAATTTCACTCAAATGGCAGAAACACAGTTGTCGTCGGACAGCGATAATGTACTTTACTGCCTGTCTTCTTTGGGAACAGCTTCCCGTTGTTGCTGTCATTAAAATAAAAGCGGCACAAGACGCCGATGTATGATTGCATGCCGGAAAGGCCATCATCGTTCCTTATTCATGATCCGTTAATTTTGTGTACAGCGCTCTTAGAACATCGTTGAACGTGGACATTTTCCAGCTGCAATTAATGTCCATTATCGCCGAATGTATAGTAGACTTTAGCAGTAACTTTAATAACAAAACATGTCTGGATACTGAAAATCATTAACTTCGCGCCTCCAGCTGCCATTCACTGAAAATTGTAGAATATATGACTTGGGGCTTCTCTCCATTTCCATAAAGCACAAGATAGGAGAGAAGGTTTTTCCAAGAAATATATGTTTTGCAGCGGAAATAAGTGACCTTTTTGAAGGTATCTATCTACGTAAGTTACTCATAAACAATTGATAGTGTTGAGCGGATTTGGGTGAAATGCAGTCTGTGGCCTTAGACCTCCAGACGGGTTGCCTGTCTCTAGCCTCCCAGGGGATGGGGACTTCTCATAAAGAGGGATTTGCAGAGAGGGCCAGTATGACGAGGTCATTGATTTCACCCACCCTATTGATCAGCAAAGTTTCTCGTCAATATATGGGTCTTTCTCTGTGGTCCCGCTGTGATAGGTCGGTGTAGATCATTGTGTAGCGCACGCTGCATAGACTGCGTATTGCTTCTTCAAAATGGATGAACCTCGGGAGAAGTTGAACCTCCTCCTCTAACACCACCATCATATATACCGCTCTGTCAGCTACTGCTGCCACAAACCAGTGCTTCCACCACCACCATGACAACCACCACCATGACAACCACCACCTCCACCACCACTGTCACCTCAATAGCCACCACCTCACCACCATAACCACCATCACGACAGTCAAATCACCACACAACCGTTAGTAACACAACCACCACCACCACCATCATCACCACAATGCTCGATATTATCCCATTGCCACCACCATCACCATCATCACCACCACTACCATACCACCACCATGACAACCACCACCAGTACCTTTACCGCTACTACTTAAAGCAATCAGTACAATTACCACTACTAAATTGCCTCCACCTTGACAACCAGCACCAGCACCACCATTACCACCACCCCGCTGCCACCACCCTGCCACCACCCTGCCACCACCACCACCACCACCACCTTCACCACCACCACCACTACCTTCATCACCACCACCACCCTGCCACCACCACGCGTTGTTATCACATAGTCACCACCATGACCATCAGAGCCAACAGCACTCACACTCCTTGCAAGGTCGTTCCACTCATCGATGATCGATGGTTCTTCGTTAACTCCGACTGCTCAGTAATGTCATTCTTCCGGGTGGCTACATTCTTGCATCCTCGTTGTCATGGTGACAAACCTCTTCACAGGGGATGGCCTACCTCCATGGCAGCGAAGTGCGTAGTCATGGCAACCTGAAGAGCACCAACTGCGTGGTGGACTCCCGCTTCGTGGTGAAGATCACAGACTTCGGTCTGCACCACTTCCGGCAGACGGATGATGACGCGGACCTCGACACCTACGCCCACTACCACAGTCAGTCCCCAGCGTGATTGGCCTGTTGCCCTCCTGTTGCGCCCCCTAGCCTGACACTCGCACTTGCCCCGTCGTCCTTCCACCTGATCTAGCTCCAGGATATGTGTAGATCTTACTCTGTCCGCATACTGAGCCGTACGCTTCTCCTGCTGATTCTTACCTTCCCCCTGTCTATCTAATCACTCTTCCTGCTTCTATTTCTTGCTTTATTATTCCCCCTCCCCCAAGCCCTGCTTCTCTTGTCTTTCCAGTTTGTTGTCCCCACAGCATCTTCTTTCACTTCTCTTTTTTTTCTCTCGTCCCTCTGCTGTTCTTTTGAAGTTTCTTCCTGCTCACCCTGCATTACTGTTTCATTAATCAACGCCTACCTCTCCTCTCGTTCATTTGCTTCCCTACTAACCTTACTAGTACTTTCATCCTGCTCTTCTTTTTTCTGCTTTGTTTTTCGGTTTTTATTCTTCATATTTTTCCTTTCTGTTCTTTCGTGCTTTTTTCTCACCCTTTTGATTTGTAATCCCTTTGTCTTTCCCTCACCTCCTGTTCATTTGTCTGTATGTTCTATTGTCGTTCTCCTCTTACTTCTTCTTCGTTTTTTACATCTTTTGGTCTATCTGTTTGTCTGCCTCTCTTTGTGTATGCCTGTCTGTGTGTCTGTGTGACTATGTATGTCTGTGTGTCTGCGTGACTGTATGTATGCGTGTGTGTGCATCTCTCTCTCTCTCTCTTTCTCTCTCTCTCTCTCTTTCTCTCTCTCTCTCTCTCTCTCTCTCTTTCTCTCTCTCTCTCTCTCTCTCTCTCTCTCTCTCTCTCTCTCTCTCTGTGCGTATGTGTGCGCGTGCGTGCGTGCGTGCGTGTGTGTGTGCGTGTTTATGTGTGTTCTGCGCCAGACTACGCTTCGACGACCACGGCGAATCTCTCTTCAGATTGTTCTCTGCATCTGGACTCCGTGATTCTAGTTACACGTTGCCTATTTCTCCTAAAGCTGTCTTTCCCAGCTTCCGTGTGTGACACACATGCATATTTCTGCAGTAGACGTAAATGATACCAGATAATATTGCATGTGACACCTCTGCTAAAAGCAGAACTTTAAAATGTCACCTACGTATATAATAATATGAAAGGCAGTATGAATGCCAGTTGTTTTTTGTTTTTCTGGATCAGCCCAGGCACTAGCAGAAGATGTCGTTCAGGGCTTAGCACTAGACCAATGCACTCGCCCTTCTCTGCTCTCAATTCTCAGTTCTGCACCCATTGCTTCGACATTAGTGGTCTTTACCGCAACGTCCCTCATCGCAGGTAAACTGTGGACGGCTCCCGAGCTACTTCGCATGCACAGACGACCCCCAGAAGGATCCACGAAGGGTGACGTGTACAGCTTTGGCATCATGTGCCAGGAAATTGTCTACAGATCCGGGGTCTTCTACCTAGCTGGCCTTGACCTCAGTCCTCAAGGTCAGTAACGTCACACTGATTTCCTGTTTTCTCCTAATTCTGAACCCCTCTCTCGTTTATTCATTCCGAAAACCCTTTCAGTAAAGTCATCCCATGCATCTGATCATCGTTAACTCAACATCAACGCTGAAGATTAGTTTCTCAATTATACTTGCATATAACGGATTTACACAAATGTAAGCGGGAACGTGTTGAGAAAGTTGACATGGACTGAGTTGCATTCTGGTCGAAAAGTATTAATTTCTTCTTATGAAACAAAAAAAACACAACTGTTTCATCGGCTGCCGAATTCTTTAGTGAAAGCTTTACCCCTGCAATATATCATTGGCTGATGAATGTGGTGTATGATTCTGCAAGGATACTTACGTAAATGTATGTGTGGACAAACAGCTTACCTCTCATTGGATTCCTTCACCCATTCTAAGTCTAATGCTTTTAATCTGCGAGGGCAACACAGTGGAATTGTAGTGTTATAATCTGCTGAAACAGTAATCCAGCATCAGCCTTAAATCGTTCCCAGAGAAGTTTGAGGCTGAGTTCTTGCCTGACTGACCGTGTGAGGTATCTGCACGTATGTTTTGTCACGTGCCAGTACGTGATTCATCAGAGGAACTGCTCATCAGTCAGAATTGAGCATACAGTCTTCCACCTCTGAGTTCCTGACAACAATTTGCTGCAGCCTTTTGAGGGCGAGTCTTTGCCTGTGTCTGTACAGAAATCTACGAGAAGGTGAAGAACGGGATGAGGCCGTACTTCAGGCCGACGCTAGAGGATTTCGACTGTCCTTGTGACGAGCTGGCTCAGGTCATACGACGCTGCTGGGCCGACGACCCTGTCGAGCGACCTGACTTCCAGGCACTCAAGTCCATCATTCGAAAACTCAACAAGTGAGTGCTCCTCTTTAGATGCTTCCATGCCCAAATCCGGGACCACCAGTGCAAATGATATGAATTTGACTGCAATAGGTGTCCGTTTCATTGGTGATTAGATAGTCAGAATTTATGTCTTCCTGAGTCTGTCTGTATTGATAACTTATCGTCTTTGAGCGACTGTTCTCGTGCAGTTAAGAGAATTGAGCCCCGTTCAATGGTTTCCTTGAGTCTTCTTCTGTGACTGCATTTCCCCCCATTTTTCCTACGTTTACCAATGGATGACCAATGCACACGATGTGATTTCTGCAAAATGTCCGCCTCTGCCTTCCCTGGTCCGCTAAAGTTCAACGTGTACAACACCGATTCTAATACGACTCTGGATTCACGCAGGAGACATCGGTGCTGCCGTTAATGAAGGCACTACCAATATTATCTCTCCCACCAGAAATCACATTTTGCACCAAGAAAACATTAACAGTCTTTCTCACAACAACTGCTAGTACTACGACAGCAATTTTGTATCCCGATTAATGTCTACGTCTCGTAACAACAGCCTGCCCCATAGATCTGTTTAAAAATATGTAGCGTGAGAGTGCATAACGACCTTCACAGCATAGGCTTCTCAGGAACGTTAGTGATCTTGAGTGCCGGGCCTGGATACTTAGCTGTAAATCTTTGTCCGCATCGTTTTACATCTCATATTATTATCTGTTTTAATATACAAAAGCAACTTTGTCATCGCATACTTCCATTCAGTTACAAAGAATGGAGCTGAAATTAATCAGATGTCATCGTGTTTCAAAGTAGTTCTGTTGGCATCGGATTCAGTGGAAAAACCAA
>JAWQFJ010017731.1:185000-200000 GCA_034096865.1 Theodoxus fluviatilis
CCCTGGTTTCAGGTCCATCGCTGTACAGCTAATCCGAGGCGTGTCAGTGCACGCGGAGACCTATGAGAGCGTCACCATCTACTTCTCGGACATATGTGGCTTCACGGCCATGTCTGCCAAGTCCACCCCTATGCAGGTACGATGATGTTCTACTCGGCAGTGGATCGACAAAAGTTATTGTACGTGATAGAAGAGTACTTACGATTCTCATGTGCCACTCCTTGTCTGTTATGCTGTAGTAGAGTTCTAAGTGCATATCTGTCAACGCTATAACTCTTGCTGCGAGTATTTCTCATTGCATTTGGTTAGAGAAAAAAGAAAGAAACTGAACAATAGAATGGGAAATTGGGTTTCCAAGATACTATATTGACCTTCAGGTTGGGGACATAACCACTAAGGGTTATAAGACCGTCATACTCTTATGGAACATATGTTTTATGGGCTTAATTATCTACACGTAATTACAGTTGTTATCACAGCGCACATTTTGTCGCAAATATTAAAAGGCGATATCACTGGGTAGATAAATGGTGCTTGTAACTGGATGCTTGCCCGCATGGCGGCGTAATACAAGATACAAAATACTTTATTGTCCTCATTGTTTACAAGGACATTTGTTTTGTCGGTGGCAAAAACATAATACATACATACAAAAACAGAAACGTACAAGAAGTTCACCATTAATTAACTTAATCACAGCGCTCACGTTATGGAGTCCACACACTACTCATAGGCCATAAAATAAGATAGCATGCAATTGTATCATAATTTATTACTCTAACAAATGTAATAACACCATGTTACTTCAAGTAAATATACATACTGAACACGCGCATCAGATATAGTAAACAGAAAGACACAATAAGATAGGACACATTTAGCGCTACATCATAGGCAATTAGGCAATTCAATTTAATAGAAAAAGATTTTACATCGCAACAAGTAATCACAGAAGGAACAAAAGACACAAGCATGCACATCAAACAACCATCGTCACGCAATCACACATACCCGATCTTCAACCATAACACATGTACAAGCCCTGCATCACAACACAATCACAGGAAAGACCAACAAGAGACAGACATGCACATCAACAACCACACTCACACAGCACACATACACGATCATGAACGCATAACGCATGCACATACACCCACCCCCTCCCCCCCCCCCCCCCCCCCACACACACACACTCTCACATGTTAATCCTTGTTGTCACAGACATAGTTCACACCATTCATAGTCCTTCCTGTCACAGTTCACAGCACTACAAGTCCTCATAGTCCCAGTTCACATTACTCCAATCCTCCGTCATATGTCACATCAATCCTGGTCACATAGTCACAGCTCTCATCACTCATCCTCACAGTCACAGTTCACATCACCCACTCTTCAGTCACAGTTCGCGTCACTCCTGGTCCCACAGTCACGTCAAGTCTCACAACAATCTTCATGCATACTACCCATTCACCGGGACTCGTTGAAGAGACGGATGGCTGTCGGGAGGAACGAATCCCTCATGCGGTTTGTTCTGGCAGGCCAGCACCTCAGGCGACGTGAGGACTCACGAGTGGGTTCGCATGACGAGAATGCCTGGTGCAGAGGGTGGCGGTCGTCGGAGCGAATCTTGCCCATCTTCCTCAGGGCCACACTGGGGTAGCGATCACTGAGAGGCTGGAGGTCGGAGCCAGTGATGGCGCCGGCTTCCTCCACGACTTTCTCCAGCCTCTCCATGTCGCCCTTCCTCACTGCTGTGGTAACACAGCTGGTTGAAGGAGACGACGCTGTCAATCGTTGTCTGGGGGAAGAGGTGGAGAATCTCAGGCTTGACGCAAGGGGCTTTATCAGTGTTCTTTCTTTGCACTCCGTAAAAAAATGCACAACATTTTGGTCGTCATGTTCTTCATCCATTTATTCGTGATTTAAACACAAGTTTGCAAAACTTCAGCTTGAATCAGGGAGATTGCAAATGTTGCATGGCAAGTTAATTATGTAATAGCATGAACTGGTCTTTCTTGCAACTGCTTGAACGTGAAGACGAACATTGTTTGTGTCTGTTTCAGGTAGTAGACTTGCTCAATGACCTCTACACAACGTTCGACTCCATCATTGAACATTTCGATGTCTACAAGGTAAATTTGCACTTTACAGCAGGTTTCAATGAATATTTATATTTTCACCGATATGCATTTTTCCATCTGGTAAAACGGACAAGTTTCGTATTCCATTATGCCTAAAACACATCATAAATATTTGTGTGTATTTCTGGTAAACTCCTCGGATTCCACAATTTTCTGCCGGTAGGGTAATGATTTGCAGAGAAAAGTATATGAAACGTAACTCACCACCACAACATGAGTTGAGTTGTCCCTTTGCTGGTTTTGAAATGCAGCCTAGAAATGGAAGTGGGGATCAAAGTCGGCTGTATGTATATGATAGCTGTGTTGAAGAGTTCGATCATTAATATATGTCCTTGTGAAGACACCCCCCCACCTCCACCCCCACCCCCATCCACCCACCCCCGAATCCAGCCTCTAGGGGACCAAAAACTGTTTCTACTAGTTCCATAACTGGTCAGGAGCCAAAGCCGTTTGAGACAGCGCAGTATGTGGTAAATACCCACCGCCACACAATTACTAACGCGAGGCGATTGCTGTCCTGTGGGATTCCTGAGGTCGGGAAGGATCTCATTCTTTGTTTGTTTCAAAGTTTCCGATGTGATGTATAAACAGAGGAGACGAAAAGAAGGTTCCGAAGCATGTAAATGATTCTGTGATTTGGTCGGTAAGGTTGGAAACGACACCCCCCACCCCACCCCCACCCCCCACCCACCCCCACCCCCACTCACACCCCCATATGTTGTTATAGCTCGGTTTTGACAAATTAAGTTGTTACCTCATGTCATCTTTGACAGCCTATTCTTTCCTAACAAAAAGTAAAATGTTCAAGTGCTGTATTTTTTTTTAAAGACCTTTATACTGGTATCAATATCTCAGAACGTGCACAAGACCCAACTCGACTCGTTTTGTGGTAGAAAATCACAAATGGTAAGATTAAGGCGCAGAGTTGCATACCTTTATTGTAAAATATAAATCAAACAAAGATGAATGGTTAAGATATTCATAGGCAAGAAATATTACGGTTGGTGAGTTAGAATTCAACTACAGGCAAGTAAAACTTAGCTCTGTATACCGTGGTTTAACCAAGCAGGAGAGGTACAAGAAGAAACTCCGTGAAGGGGAGGTAACTCTCTTTTTTTCTCGTTCGGAGATGAGGGGAAAACTTACCCTACAGATCTATACTGCAATGATTGACTCCACGCTTTAAATTCGTTTGTGATCATCAGAATGCAAGCATAGCTTAGGATTTCCACTGCCCTGTCAATGCGGTGCACAAATACCATGATAATGAAATACGTTTATTGTTGCAATACAGAAGTGTCGGAGTTTTGCCTAGGACAGGCGGAGTTTAGGCGAACAAGGTTTGATGTTCGATTATGTGCGAGGCGCAATGCCGTGGTTAAATCCCTGAGATAAAAAATAGACTGTTAATTAAAGACGATTAGGAGTTAAAGTAACAGCCGATAAATATCCCAGTGCTATAGGACATTCTCATTAACGTACCCTGCAGGAGTTATCCTCGGCGCTCTCTGTCGAAAAAGAACGCGTTAGGTAGAACCACCTAGTTCCGGTCGATTCTCGAAGCGTCTGCTCTGAATACTAGATCTTTGCTAGATCGCCCATAGTACATGTATGTGGGGGTGGAAAACAGTACTGTGTCATGTAAAGCTCGAATGAGTAGCAGCAGATAACTGTTTAGTTCTGGCTTGAATTGACAATTTCGTTTCCCTGGTCTGGCGAGGACCGAAAATTCACTATCATTCAGTGGATGAGTGATCAACATGCCCGCACGGCGTAATGTATAGGCCTAGGCTAACTTGTAAGATCGGGTCGATGATGACAAGAAAATGGCATTAAAACACACAAAAAGTTTCATTACAACTAAAATCACCGATTATATTAATAACTGACCATTTTTACACTTACAGCTAGTACTCAAACTTTAAAACGCAAACAAAACACATCTGTCGTGGTCTCGCATCAAAACTCAATGCACGAGTGATCGTTTCACTATCTGATCCGACATAGTATTCCAGCAAACAAGCAACTTCATGAAGTTATTGAAATCTCAAAGTGTGATGTCAGACATCGATTGACCGATCGAGTTCGACTGCAGCTGCCGGTTGCATTCCCGAACATTTCGTCTGCACTGAATACTATAGATCCCTCAAAGTATGTGAGGGTGGAAAACAGTACTGTGTCATTTGCCATAACCATCGTGGCAAAATTATTGATGGAAAAGTTGTCAAGCTACATGGCATTCCAGCAAACAAGCAACTACTGCAACTTCATGAAGTTATTGAAATATCAAAGTGTGATGTCAGACATCAATTGACCGATCGAGTTCGACGGCAGCTGCCGAATCAAACGTAAGCGCTGCTCCCAAGCTCGTTTAAGTTGCTTGTGATCGTTTCGCTATCTGATCCGACAATAATTACTAAACATTGATATCAAAAGCACTATTCAAATTTTTGGCGGGTGGTCTACCCCGCACAACTAAAATCTACGGTTAATATCATCTCCACAAGCTGAACTACGTGAAGTTATACATTACGCCGAGTGCGCGCAAGTTGATCGACTCGATGATAGTGAATTTTCGGTCCTCGCCAGACCAGGAAAACGAAATTGTCAATTCAAGCCAGAACTAAACAGTTATCTGCTGCTACTCATTCGAGCTTTACATGAAACATTATATCACACTAGCTCGATCGTCTGCTAGCCAGCTAGGTATGTACGGTGAGGTTTGTTTACTTATCTTCTGTGGGTTTTGTGCAGAAAGTATACGATACAACTGTCTAATATGACTATTTTCGATTAGTTTTTAATCTAATTAATCTTTTTGCATGCTTTAATGTCATCCTTTTGCCACGATCTAGCGATCATCCCATGAGCTTCTATTTTTACCAGTCTACCGGAACTTGTGGAAGTAAAGGGACAAAACTAGGGCTGAATTTCCGTTTCAGAAGTGATGGTCGGGTGGCCGTAACTTGGGAGCTTGTCCACGACTGTGATGGTCGGATGGCCGTAACTTCGGAGCTTGTCCACGACTGTGATGGTCGGATGGCTGTAACTTCGGAGCTTGTCCACCACTGTGATGGTCAAATGGCCGTAACTTCGGAGCTTGTCCACCACTGTGATGGTGGGATGGCCGTAACTTGGGAGCTTGTCCACCACTGTGATGGTCGGATGGCCGTAACTTGGGAGCTTGTCCACGACTGTGATGGTCGGATGGCCGTAACTTCGGAGCTTGTCCACGACTGTGATGGTCGGATGGTCGTAACTTGGGAGCTTGTCCACGACTGTGATGGTCGGATGGTCGTAACTTCGGAGCTTGTCCACCACTGTGATGGTCGGATGGCCGTAACTTCGGAGCTTGTCCACCACTGTGATGGTGGGATGGCCGTAACTTGGGAGCTTGTCCACGACTGTGATGGTCGGATGGCCGTAACTTGGGAGCTTGTCCACCACTGTGATGGTGGGATGGCCGTAACTTGGGAGCTTGTCCACCACTGTGATGGTCGGATAGCCGTAACTTGGGAGCTTGTCCATCACTGTGATGGTCGGATGGCCGTAACTTCGGAGCCTGTCCACCACTGTGATGGTCGGATGGCCGTAACTTCGCAGCTTCTCCATCACTGTGATGGTCGGATGGCCGTAACTTCGGAGCTTGTCCACCACTGTGATGGTCGGATGGCCGTAACTTCGGAGCCTGTCCACCACTGTGATGGTCGGATGGCCGTAACTTCGGAGCTTGTCCACGACTGTGATGGTCGGATGGCCGTAACTTCGGAGCCTGTCCACCACTGTGATGGTCGGATGGCCGTAACTTCGCAGCTTGTCCACCACTGTGATGGTCGGATGGCCGTAACTTCGGAGCCTGTCCACCACTGTGATGGTCGGATGGCCGTAACTTCGGAGCTTGTCCACCACTGTGATGGTCGGATGGTCGTAACTTGGGAGCTTGTCCATCACTGTGATGTGTTGATCCCCCAGTATATTTAACCTGAATGTAGTGATGGTGATGAAATGTCAGGCCACTAGGCTTTATCGCCAGTTGAACTAGAAATTGTGTCCTACGTAGTTTATACCGACAGAGTAAGTTTTCATGGTCATATTCTCCTTAACACGTAAATAGAATAAAATAATAAGGAGACTCATAGTCTGCAAACATGCACACGCACACACACACACACACACACACACACACACACACACACACACACACACACACACACACACACACACACACACACATCTGCAGTGTTGTCTCTTCTTTCTCTAACCCTAAACTTACCTCCCTCGTCACTGTTGGCAGGTGGAGACCATTGGAGACGCCTACATGGTGGTCTCGGGACTTCCTGTCAGGAACGGAAACCTGCATGCTCGAGAAATCGCCCGGATGTCTCTTGCTTTGTTGGAGGCCACCAAGACTTTCCGTTTACGTCACATGCCTGACGAGAAGCTCAGGCTGCGTATCGGCATCCACACAGGTGAGTAAGCTGTGTGTAAATCCCCTGGGTGTAAAACGCATGGAAGTTGGGGGTAAGAATGGAGCCATTGCGTCTCCCTAGGCGATTCGTAAGGGGCGCAGGCCGGGGAACCGAGACGTGGTTCGCTCTTACTCAAAGCATCTCATGATATGTTCCTGATCTAACGCCATAGTATAGCCTACAAAGGCACACTGGTGTTAATCCTTCATTCAATTCTTTATTCATACGTTCATTCATTCATTCATGCATTCATTCGTTCGTTCATTCATTCATTAATTCATTAATTCATTCATTCATTTATTCATTAATTTAACCATCTATCCATGTATCCATTCCATGACAGCATGCTCAGCTACATTGGGAGTAAGCACTGATGCTGACAGCACGTTGTGCGACAAAAGTACGTCACGTAATGACACAGCATATGATTGAAGTTGCATGTCATTATGGTTCATTTCTTGTCTGAAGCTGTCAATAATCCACTGTTTCCATCTGTACAGTTGTGTATTACTCGTGTTGAGTCTGTATGTGTGCGCTTTCTGTAAAATGCAGACATAAAAATAAACCTGAAACCCAATAAAGAAATGTAGACAGTGCTCTAACGAGAAAAAATACACAAGCTGCTCATTCACTTGAAACTGACTTCTGTGCATGCTTTGGTCTGCAGGTCCGGTGTGTGCGGGAGTGGTGGGGCTGAAGATGCCACGCTACTGTCTGTTTGGAGACACCGTCAACACTGCCTCCAGAATGGAGTCCAATGGCCTACGTAAGTCTTGAAATACTACAGTGTCTGTTTGCGCTTATATGATAGTCTTCATGCGGGAAGGTGCCATACGTCCTCACCTTGTAATGGGACAGTGAAATCTCCTTAATACCCCAACTATAAACCGAATCCATCGCCTTCGTGTTCTCTTCAATATTAGTTTATGCTGGTGGATATTGGGTAAAATTATAAACCACGCGGGGGTGCGTGCTGGTGTAAGAGTGGGGGGTTGGAAAGGTCTCAAAAGGGAGGGAGGGAAGTAGGAGGGGAAGTGTGGAAGGAGGGTAATGCGAGTGGGAGAGAGAGGTGGTGGGAAAATCAATGTTAATTTGGGACAATGAGAAGAGTAATTCACCTATTAAGAATCAGCATGTCTTCCGTTTTGTTTGTGTAATAATGTGCGAATTCTCTGTGACCACGCATACAACATTTCCTGCGATGCATGTGATAAAGTTAGTCCATGGTTGATTGGTTGATTTGTACACGAGTGTAGTGATTGTCACTGTTGCTCAAGGGGGGGGGGAGCAACTTTTTTTTTCTCCAAATTTTGAAGAGTGCCTCTGACGACTTGCATGCAGTGATTTTAAGATATTGTTGTAGTACAAATTTCTTTTCGCCTAACCGAATACAATTCAGTTAGAAAGATTATGAGTGAATTATGTCTACACTTAATCGTAACCATTTCTGTAGTTAAGAGGCACATGAACAGGGGACATAAACTTTTTGTCGTTTTCAGTACATAGTCAGAATGCCATCGACTCTCTTGCATGTTCATGGCTGAAGTGACGGCTGTACAATGTTCACGTGAAAGGTCTTAATCCATATATCAAAATAGTTTAACCAAAATGCACAGGCATGCTCACTTGCGGCAATATCCCTGCACTAGTAATTAAAGTTGATGAATGTATTTAGAAAATCCTTTCGTGTATGTGTGTGTGTGTGTGTGCGTGCGTGCGAGCGTGGGTGCGTGTGTGTGTGTGTGTGTGTGTGTGCGTGCAATTGTGTCGACAGTTTTAGGCCTACTCCGACTCCCTGTATGACTCAACATATCCGATATGAAACTGATTTAGAGTCCTGAATGTAACGAAAACTACGTGACTGTTTCAGCACTGAAGATCCACGTCAGCCCGCAGTGCCACGCTGTCTTGGAGACGTTCAACATCTTTGATATGGAACTCCGTGGAGAGGTGGAGATGAAGGTAACGTCGCTATGAGACGGTTTCAAGTGCATCCCGTCTCGCAGGTTATGACTTTGTGACCACAGAGACAAATGGGACGCCAACATCAACGACAACGACCACAATCACAATGTTGACGGCGACAACAGAGACGACATCAACATGAATAAACAAACGAACAAACAAAACCGAGATGACAACGACGTCGGTGATGGCGGCAGCGACAAAGACGACGGAGAGGAAGATAATGGTGATAAGGAGGAGGATAATTATGTAAATCACGACGACGACGACAACGATGACGACTACGACGACGACGACAACGATGACGACTACGACGACGATGCTGCTGCTGCTGCTGCTGCTGTGGAGGAGAAGGAGGAGGAGGAAGAGGAGACGGAGGAGGAGGAGACGGAGGAGGAAGAGGAGACGGAGGAGGAGGAGACGGAGGAGGAAGAGGAGACGGAGGAGGAGAAGAGAGAATAATGTAAACGGTTTCATTATGTGATTAACCTTTTTACATATTACTAGGTGCGCAAGTTATCTCCATGCATTTCCATTTCGGCTTTTTTTTCCTCCATGAATATTAAGAACCTAAAGTTACATTGTCAATGTCACTTTAACCCAGTACATTAAGTACGACTGAAATACGTATTTTTGTTCCTTGTGCGATATTATTTCCGCTTTGTTTCCCTTTTCTGCACATAGAATGTGCGAAATACATGGCATGTTCTCTGATGTCCACGTGAAATTCAACCTGGTAATGCAGGTTTCTGCAACAACTTCCATTTCGAGGAGTAAACTTCGAAATAACCGTTTTTATTGTTCTACAAAACCACAAATATCCATATCGTAAACGTCCCACGATTACGTTTTATTTAGGAGAATGTAAACGCGGGATTTGGACTAGTTCTCTGGTTCATGTTGAGTTAGGGCGAGGATGTGGTGAGTATAGTGCTTAGAAAAATTGTGTTTGTAAAGTGACCTGTAGATGCTTCTGGTTTTCATAAGTGAAACATTTATCTTTACTTTTAGGGCAAGGGAAAGGTCACGACCTACTGGCTTATCTCAGAGGCGGATTCTTCAACAGCGAAACGCGCGGGTCCGTTGTGACCTACCTGAGCGACCTTGTATAGGCACAAGCGAGTGGGTCTCCTCAAACAGACCTGACCAATCACATCGACCGTGAGATTGGTGTGTTCGTGGCACGGCCCCTGTGTCTGACTGTTGCGACCATTCAGGAGTTAACCAATCATTGCATGCCTGTGAAGAACTCCCAAACGAATGGACCAACATCTTCATTTCTTATTTAAAGACTGCCAAGTGTCTTGGTGTGTACCCTCCCAGTAACGCCCTGCACACAAAGGTCGCAGGGCGTGAATGGACATGCAAAACACTGCCCTTTGCTGGTCATGGGTGGGATTAGAAAACCGTCATTTGCACTTGGACAATGCAGAGTCTGATATTAGCCTCAAAACTGTGCAGAATTTGGGACAGCTGACTCCACAGAGGACGCCTCTGATGTGACATATGCAGTCACGGAGAGGGCCCTCACTGTGTCGGTGAAGAAAACTCTCAAGGAGAGGTGTGTGGACATGGTTATGCCTGTGTTGCTGATGCTGATGGCACCTCGGATCTGTGTCGCCTTTCCGTACTAGCATGGCTCGGTATGAGGGAGGCCGTTGAGTGAATCCCATTTGACTGAACAAGAAAAAGCTGATGATTGAGCACGAGCCTAATATACGTTGCAAAGACTTGGTTGTCACGAATACTTTGTCGAGAGCGATGACAGTTGACTTATACGAGTACTGATTTTACTGCTGACTGCATTGCATTACGTGCGTCTTATATAGGTATTACTGTATCGATTACCTTTTCCGACAAACACCAAACCTTCATTGACTTATCATAATTTCCCTGAAAAATCAGTCACTGGCAATGGAATGCAGGTATAACATACCAAGGAAGCACAGGCTCTGATTGTATAATTGCCTTGATCTGCAACCTGGGAAATTTTATACCATGATCTTTTGTGAAAACTATTTCCACAACGTTGAATTATCAGTTCAACATGAGCACGAGCATGTTTACCTTCTGTGTACAGTTTGTCGTGTTATATTTTTGTTTTCAACGTCAATGCATAATCAGTGGTTGCAGATGTATTGTAATGACTTTCGTTGAAAAGGGCTTATTCTACCGATTCGATTGAATATAAAGGTAGAGTTGAGATAAAGCACAAACGATCGCTTTGACATGATTCTAGTATGGTCTTGATCTTTGATTTGGTCATGATAATTCGATATTTTAATTAATGGCGTGACGACTAAACACCGCGCGGAACCTACCAGCCTCACAATAAATTTATTAATTATCTCATCGTGTGGTAATTGAAGCATCGCGGTACTACTAAATTACGTGGGAAATAGATTTCCGACAATGCTGCTATCTAGATAAACAATGCAGCAGAACTCACGAACGTATTACATACAAAGTGATAAGTGCTATCTTTTACGGCCTTCTGATAACTGCATCCAATGTTCATTGTTTTGTAACAGCTCGAAAATTTCCAATGTACGCACACTCTTAGACATGCACCTTTGCTATTGCCTGGATGTTTGTAGAAGTTTATTCACTTTCTTGCCACTGTATGGGTCATAGAGAATAAGCTGATTCTTGTAGTTATACAAAACTTCTCGTGTCGACGAATATATGCCTTCCACGCTTAATCGAAAACCAATATCACACATAGTCAGCATAGCGCCAACCGATTTCTTCGAGTGATTTGCCAGCTGACCTCTAGCTCCCTTTTGGATAGCCATTGGGCCAGACAACACGCTCATGAACAAATGCCGGTTTTGCTTCTGTAGTTAATCTTCCAATGAATTATATGTGCACAGTGTATCATCTTTTTCAATGGCATTTCTATTTATCTCAGTGTTTCACTCTTTCACCCCCTCATATTAGTCACATCCCAACCTATTCACCCAACCCTCTTGCCTCGCACCCTACCCTCATGTGTGCGTTTCACTTCAAACCCTTCATCGGCCTTTCCTTTATGACTTCTGTCCTTCTCCCCATTCCTATCCCGCAACTTCTTTCCCACTCTTGTAATGACCTCTCCCCTTCCTATGGGATCCTCTTTTTCTCTTCCTGTTCCTCCAACGTCCACATTGCAGTTCCATTTCCGTTTCTCAGTCTCTCCAATATCCTTGCAATGTAGCGGTGCTGTCACGGTCGTTCTCCTTCACACACACGCTGCCCGCTCGGGAGTAATGTCACATTGTCCCCACCCCCAGCCTCTGGGTCAGGTGCTGGCCCCCCCCTGCCCCTGCCCAGAGAAACTGGCGTGCCCTGTGTGGTTGTGTCCTTCTTCTCCACCCCCCACCCCCCACCCCCTCAACTCTTCCTCATTTTACTGTCGATTATTTCCAGTTGTGTCTCGGCAGAATTATTAGTCAGGGCAGATGCATTGGTTCGGGATTATATATTGAAGAAGAAAGGCACGAACATTAACACAAGTCTAGGAAACTACAGTAGGATAACGCTAATGGTACCATTCACTGGCTCCCATCCATAATTAAGCTTGTCAATGTAGCACATGCATAAAGCTTGGCACGATTTGCGGGTGTGAAAATAAGTAATTTTGCTTGAAAGGCCTTATAATCATTTTACCTGAAGAGATGTGTACTCGTCAGGGTCATGCATATCGTATTAAGTCGTCTGATATGACGCTGTGCTTTCAAAATAATATTTTAAGGAGTTGAGAACTTGTACTTGTTGTTGTAGTGCCAGTGCAGTTTGGATGAGTTTGTAAGAGCACAGCCAGGTAACCTTGTTTCGTATGAGGTTCATCAAGTGGAATGGGTCGGTCACAAATCTCGCGCTCACAAACGGGTGGAAGAGAGACGCTGGAGGTCTTGCTCAAACTGTGATTGAGTTTGATGATTTTGGTAAATTATTACGGCACTCCTTCAGGACTGTCGTCTTCGTTGTAGTGCAGTGCATCCGAAACGACACTCCTTTAGGAGTACGAAATATTTATGGAAAGAAGTTGTTATAGTGTATTATACTACGGTACTGATACGTGTACAATTTCTCTAATCTTTCAAACAATTCAATTCTTTAGAAAACATCAAGACTCTAAACTTGTTCACTTATGAACTCCATTTTTTCCATTGATATTTTGGCAATTGCATATTTGAGAGAGACACGACAAACGTGTATACACATGTGAATGAACCTGTGTTGCACATGATCCTTCAGCAACTGCACTTTTGTACAGATAGATCACATTGCTCGGAAAGAGTTAAAGGACACAAAACACGAAAGCTCCTACACATAACTTCACTTCCAATGTTTAATCTGTTCAGCGCTTTCATAGGATACGATGGTCCTGTATGTAATTATCGCATTACTCCTTGCTCATTGTAGATGCTGCTGCAGAATGTTTTCACAAACATGACCCCTACCAAATGTAGTGAGTGATGGAGATGTGCAAAATGTTCCACCTGCACTGAATTGTCCTCCTTTTTGCAGAGCTGCAATCATTTTCTAAGCCAACGTGTTTCAGGCCATGCATACTGTTTCATGCTGCCCCATCCTGAATAACTTTTTGCATTAAAGAACAGCACTGCTGCATTACTAAAACGTTCTGGTTCAGACCCCACGGAAACTCAAAACATCAGGTGTGGCCGAACCTTCTTTATGCTTGTTTGTCTTGGAAAGGTCGGGTCTCATGTTCTACACGTTTTCAACAGCCTTAACTAAAATGTATATCACCACTCAGGTGATTCATGAGCAAAGCTTTGCTTGTCCTCACACTGATCGTATTCTGTGTGTTCTTTCTGGTCTGCACAATGAATCTTGGTGTGCAGAAAATGTACGCGTTTTCTTGACTTTTATTCAATTGATATTAGCTCTTCGAGGTGTAGCTTTCCACTGTACAAATTGTGTTTAGATTAGCCTTGCCGCAAGTTGCACATCGAAATTTTATGTGTAAATACTGTAGGTAGGCAAATAAATAATGTACGTATATTTGGAGTTAAAATGTTAACACATGGATTCGTTGTCGTTTTTGTTCCCTGTCTGACTGAATGGTGGATACGTTGATACCGGTAGTGGTGATGCTGCTGTTTTTGTTAAATGACAGCAATATTCTCAGATACTATGCAGCTCCCAACATACTGCTGGATGATGAAAATGGAACCTACGGAAAACAATTTGCGATTCAAGAAAGAAATAAAACAAATGGAACCACGAAGACAACAATGACGATGATACAACTGCCGCCGATGCCGCCCCAGCAGCAGCAACAACGACAACAACAACAACAACAACAACAACATCCACATATGTTGTTGTTGTTGTTGTTGCGTACCTGGGCTAAACACTCCCAGGATCACCCAAGTGGGTGAGATGATTGCGTGTGTGACTGTTTTTGAACACCCGGGCATATAGGCAGCCACACTCCGTCTTCAGGGGATTTGATCTCTGTCTCCAGAGAATGCCAGTTGTTATGTTAGGAGCTTACCACGGCTGAAGATAATCCCCACATAACAGTACAACATAACAACATTTTGCTGTAGCCTTGGTTTTTGGCTGGAGTCAACAAATAACAACAGCCTTTGCCCGAGGCAAACATCCACATCTAAGACCGGAACTCTGAAGATGGAGACCGCAGTAATGCAAACCATTGATGGACATGATTATGCTTGGTAAGTAGCTTGATCATTTTATAAATGACTACATGCCAGCCGCCTATGCATATCAGCGGTTTGTTAGTTATCGCCTTGAAAACCTTTTAATTTAGGGCCCAACAACACGTATTCTTTCAGGTTACCAGCGACCACGTAAAAGAAGAATGGCTTACGATCACAAAGGCATTTTTTAACCTGATCAACTGCTTGTAGTAATTTCGCTTTTTTATGTAGGCTTCCCTATCTTTCACGACTCTGGAGCGAAGAAATTTTCCCAACTGCTTGTTCGCCGACTTTTTTGCTTCAACACAGTCTTTATCGTACCATCTGTTTTGCAAGTTATGATTACTCTGCCAAACTCGCTTCTTCATAAAAACAGCCGCATCTACCAAACACGCTGTCAAATCTCTCGTGGCAGAGTTTACATCGAAGCTACTTTCTTCCCAATATGTTTTATCAGTGAATTGAGTCAACCCCCGCTGGACGTTCGTGTTAAATTCTTCAGCTCGGCCCGAATTCCATATAATCTTAATAGTTGCACTAGAGAACTGCTCATGACCTCTGTCGTCACAATGTTGACTCATAAACATCATATTTAGATACATGTGTGAAGACAATGCCAGCTTACCGATTTCAAACGACGTACAGCAAGACAAAATGTCATCTGTTGCAATACAAGAATATATTACGCTACAGCCACTGGGCGATACTAACGTATAACTGCAGGAATTATCTGTGTCGGCACAGCTG
>JAWQFJ010017731.1:205000-217500 GCA_034096865.1 Theodoxus fluviatilis
AAACGGTGTATTTGGGGATACTAGAAACCCATCCAAAGAAAATGTAAGCCATGAACAGCATTAATTTATCAAAGCTGTATGTTGAATGCATCAATAGGTCGTGAAAGCTCCTACATTTTAAAAATGGCAATGCGGGTTAATGCACCTTCACGCTGAAGCATCTGTGGCACGGCTCCACTGCTTATCATTGCGTGTGGCTATCAACCCGATTTTTACACGCACGGTCAGACCGGATCGGCAGCAAAATAGGCTTGAAAAACGGTACGTGTGTAGGAGCCTTTAGAGTGCTGTAAAAGCACACCATGATGGGATAAGCCACTGATAAGGCCGTGGGCCAGCGTTGAGTTGTACATCTTCCCAAAGTGTGAAATTAGTGCAGCTGCCTCTTATCAGCGTTTTCCCGTGTTTGTCGTCAGGTGCCGGAAAAGGAATTATCAAAATGGCCACGATAGGGGTAAACATAATCAGCGAATCCAGAACCATATACTTATGAATGATTTACAAAACCGCTGGCTTTCTTTTCGAGGAGAGTGAATCCAGACACATCATTCCCAAGCTTTGCTCTCAGACCAGGTTGACGAATTACCCATGCGGCTATGCCCTACATATAGACCCATCTAAGGTTTATGCAGCCATGTTGCGATTATGCTCTTTGCCATAGACTAAACA
Source organism: Theodoxus fluviatilis (assembly GCA_034096865.1). Classification (NCBI taxonomy): domain Eukaryota; kingdom Metazoa; phylum Mollusca; class Gastropoda; order Cycloneritida; family Neritidae; genus Theodoxus; species Theodoxus fluviatilis. The sequence continues at coordinate 205,670 of JAWQFJ010017731.1, forward strand.
ATGCTTTTATTACATTGATGATGAAGCAACCTGGGGTTCAGCAGCTGAATGTCAGTTGGAGGCATTCAATCGCACAGGAACTGAAGCCAGTCTACAAGATTCGTGTTGCTCAAGAAATGACAAAGTCGGAGCTCTGCTGAAGACTCCATGATATAGGAAGATTGGAAAAGCGAAGGTGCTTGCTTTTACTGCGAGTTTTTGGTCTGTTCGTGGATGCTGGAACCGCCCACTTCTACTCCCTGGTCATCATGCCACTGTATAATTCCAATACCTTTTCACCTGAGTGGAAAAGGTGCAATCAGGCTTTCCGGATACCCGTGTACGTCTCATGTCTCACAGGCACCCGGTTTACTTTTGAGTGGGAAGGAGTGACGTGTGCTGAGCACTTTGCTTACAACACCAGGTGCCGCTACTACCAGCAGGAACTGACAGCAGGTCGAATTCTCTATACACACGGCCAAACTTCACAAAGATTGTGGGACATGTGAGAGGGAAACAGGAGGGCGGCACATGATGAGTGGACCAATGGAACCCTTGGAGTTCCGTGTTGGGAGAAAGGAGCAGTTACTGTGTACTGTATCTTGTCCCTGTCTATGGCGAAATCAAGATCGTGCTTCCTTTGAAGTGGGCAAACCTAACCATTGCCTGTAGACGAGCAGATCTGTCATGGTGTATCTAAGTGGATATACATATCGCCAAAGTTTAATTACACATTTGTTTCGCCCCTCACAGACACCGGTTTAATTTTGGATGAGAAGAAACAATGATAGTAGGTCGAGCTCTGTAACCACATGTTCGCATTGTAAAGAGGAGAGTAGCACCTAATGACTGGACCAGTTCGATCCCGGGAGTTCCAAGCTGGAAGAAACCAACAGCCATTAGGCACTGTGCCTAGTTCACGTGCCTGAAGAAATCGATGACATTTAAACCAAAAAGTGGGCAAACTACCTCAAACAGAAAGGCAGAGTCGTCAGGGTGTGTCAGCATGGACACATTCGCTAAAGGTTAAATAAAAATTTTCTGTCTCAATCCTCACAGATACATGGTTAGTTTAGGATGAGATGCAATGTGAGTTAAGTGTCTTCCGTGCAGCATGGGGCCCGGCGAGCAGCAGCAGCATTGACAGAGGATCGAGATCTCTATCCACATGGAGAATAGGGGAGCGGCACAAACAAGTAATGATTGGACCATTTAGACCAAGGGAGTTCCCAGCTAGGAGAAACCAGCAGCCAATATGTGCTGCGCCATGTCCACGTGCATGGAGAAGTCGTTGGCAAATTGCTAATGAAGTGAGCAAATATTCTCCTACAGAGACAGGCACTGAAGCAGAGACGTACGTTGTGGTGTGTCTGGAGATCAGCAGTGAGTCCCGAGCCACCGAGAAAACCTCCCGCTTTGACAAGCTACGACTCCAGGAAATATGCCTATGGAGTGCACTCTGTACCGGGTGTGGTGCCGAGAAAATGAGGGGACCGGCCCTGACATAAGACATGAACAAGGTTTATTGCACTTGCGAAGTTGGCAGGAAGAATTGACAGCCTCGCAGGAGGAAAAACCCCTACTCTCATGCTTTTTTCAGAACTACGTAGGTGCACCTTCTGCCTCCGGACGAAGTTGACAGGTTCCCTTATTGCAATTACCCGTCGCCTGCCCTATGTCTCGCCCAGACACTTTTTGTTTGCTTTGTGATTGATTAACTGTCACATTCACCGCAGCAGCTGCAGGGCGCAGGAGAAAATGGTTTCTTTCTTATCGACTGCAGAATCAGGAAAAGAAACGAGAAGACAACCGAGTTAGTATGAGCACGCGAAACCCAAAATACACATCCAAAACAGTTACATCTTCTAGCCGTTCTACCCTAAACCCTTACTTGTAGTATGTGACAAATTAAAGTGAGGTTAAGGATAAACGACTTAATAGTCATGTGTGTCAGTTAGGAATTCAACAACACTCCTTATAAAGATAATGTGACAAATACGAGCCTGTGTATTCCATCTACAAACCACTTCTGAAAGATTGCAGCGATAAGGCTGTTGTAGTGAAATCAGCTTCCCACACACACTATACAGTAAACATTCGGCAAGTACTTTGTAAGTGGTGTTTCATGTTTGTTCTCCTCTCTCGTATTTGTCTGCTCGAAAGTCCGTCATTACATCCACAAAAGTGTGCATATACTGTTACACCTGTTTCCTCTCTTCCCGGTAAAAGCTCTCGATTATTACTTTAAAGTGCTTGCTTTTGATACTGTTATTTTCGTCTGTACGAGATTAATTTAATTTTAAATGTATGGATGGCAATCCGTACCAGATACTGTCTCTAAATTTGACTCAGCAACTCGTGTAACAGACGCTGAAGATCAAAAGCACACTTGCGCCGACGGGCAAGCAGCTTTCGGCACGTTTGAAATAAGAGCCATCGAGAGGGCGTGACATAGAAATGATTTTTTGACTCCTAGCTCGAGGAGTATGATTGCTCCTCGTAGATGACAGACAGGCTGAAGAGAAGAGGATGGAGTGGCAGCCTTCCTTATCAATTAAATGTGACGCATTCGGGTCGTTTCAAGCCGTATCTGATTTGGAAGCGAGGGCAAAGAGGCACTCTTGATTATCTATCTACCTTTGAACTGAGTTTGTTTTGCGCGCGCGGCCACCTCTAGCTTTTCCGACTCTATATGCAGTGCTGCAGAGGACCCGAAGACGCAAGAGTGAATAAAGATTTCAGCTCGTTGCCAGTTTGTTTTTGTACGAAGAGGCGTAGAAGAGAGGAAACGACTGCGGACTTGAATTGCTGTTTCCAGAAGAACACTAGATAGCACACTGAAAAGTAACACCGCACTGCATTTCCATATGGTAAGACGATAGTGCAGGATCAAGTAAAACTGACGGATGTATGAAACTAATTGTTTCAAGATGTCCATGTAGTAAAAGGAGGTTATGGACATTTTGTCTGGGCCTTCCCCCACGCGCATTCTGTCCACATGACAGTCCGCCAAGCCAAAGGCTGGGAAAATGGTACTGTGTCACATAACAACTTATACCCTGAAACTCAAACGGCTGCATACTTTACCGTAACTGGGCAAGTCCAAGTTGTAGGTCACATAATCTCTGACGAATATAGCGACATTACGACTTGGTTTAATACTCATTTTTCGTATAGATGGTTTCAGATGTTGTAGGTTTTAAATAAGCTCATGAAATTTCTTACATAGTGAACTAAAAAGGTAAAAGTATGATTTTATATAGCAACTCATCACCCATATCTGGGTCTCAACCGGCTTTACGCGTTTGCCCCTGATTACTAAACCGTTTACTCAAGCTGGACCTGATGACAAACACAAAGACAAACAGAATGATTGCACACGATCAGATATTGGCACCCCCACCCCAAATAAACTGGGGTTGGACTTTAGGATTAAAATTGAAAAGAAGGGGCACCGTGTGTCCAACTGTATCTATTTAACGTATTACTAGCTTTGTGAGTGCAACTCCTTCATCAGGTAAGAAGGAGAGAAGTTCAGTCAGTTACAAATTCTTCTTCGCTGGTAAGGTTCGTATCGTACATCTATGGCATTGATTTATTGTTGATACTGATGTCTTCACACTCTGCCATCCCCTTATCTAGTATTCCGGTTGAGTATGCTTGTATTCTTATTGACGTACACCGTAGATGCGGATTTGCATACTATAACGTCGTTTTGCTAAAATTCCGAAGAAGACGTGAACTAGCGAGGCACGTTTCGTCCCTTCAGACAACCAAGCAATGTATCCACGAAGCTCTTGATGAGATTACTCGGCTCTGCCAAAGGAAATTGATCAATTTCCTCCCATGTGCCGGTGCCGCATTTCAGGCTCGACCCCGGAGAGGAAACAGGAGAGCACGCCATGTTTTTACCAGCTGCCCACGGTGCTCTCCAAGGCTTTCTTTCTCATGCATTTTCCATGAGTTATTGGGATGCACTGCCACCTTCGAAATCCTGGGAGAGAAAAGGTAAACCCTGGGAGAGAATGGTAAAATCACCTTTGCAGAATAGGAAACAGATGGTGTATTCTTGGGGACTGGAATTATTGTTTTTCACTAAACATATTCGCCTTTTGGAAGACATAGACCGTGTGTGAATTAGGAAATTAATGTTTGCTGGCAAATACGTATTCAGCATTGAATTTATGCCCATACTGGTCCATATGTCCGTGAACCCAGGCAAAAGTGTTTCCTCCTAGACGTGTGGACCTACATAACTTATGGTGAATATTAACTGAAGCCTTACGTGTGATGTTTGTCCGAAATATGTGGAGAAGTGGTGCATGTTTCCCAGAGTGTCATTACATGTACCCATTTGAATCGCATGCCTTCACGAATCGCAAACCCACACTCAACCCTTTTCCACCCGACATTAAGGGTCAATGAACATGCTGTGAAGCCATGGGGAGTGTATGACTGGCGGAAAATGAGGATCATGCTGTATTGTCTGTTTGCCAGAAACTGTAGAGACATAGCAAGGGTTACCCTCTAGAAAATTCCCCCTGTTGGTCGCGTGAAAATAATGCCGTGTCTCTTTGTCCGCTTCGTAAAGTCAGATGCCTGGAAAAATGGAGCCTTTACTTGTTCACATTCAACCATAGCCAATACATTTTGGAAGTCAATAGCTCCGTCATCCATCCATCATCCATCCATCCATCATCCATCCATCCATTGGGAACCGTACATATCTTCCGTTTCTCCTTTATACACGTATTTCCCATTGGAATGGGTATGCAATGGGCCGAGGCCCTCAAAAAAATAGTTCAGTTTGGTTCATTTCACCTTCACAGACGCCGCTCTAGGATGATGACTAATCATGCAGTCATGAGAAGCAGACATGCAGACGCACAAAACGCTGTTCCGAAAGTACAGAAGGCAGAAATGTTGCGACTCTTAAGCTTCCTGCGGTACAAAATGTAACGGCCATATCTGCCGAGTGCTCAACTGTCATGGCCGCGTTCGACTTGGCTGCATGAGCTGATGTTTTCTTTCCAGAGGGATAAGGAAGACACTAAAGGGGGTTTCTCGCAGACAAAGCATTTGGTTCGGGACGCCTGCTCTCCTTTAAGACACAGGGGCTGGAACGACTTGGCAAGCGCGCTAAAGCCTCTTGGCCGAGACTTCATCCCCGCCATAGTGGAGTTGCCTGGGCTTCCCTTACTTCAGCAAGTCTCAATTGTGCCATTTCCTCCTGTCAATGGTCAAGACGGTCTTAGTTCCGAAGACCTCACCATCACCCCCCCCCCCCCCGTGGGAAGGGAAATAAATACACCCACCTTGTCTCCCTACGTAATTAGTAAGAGGTGAATGACTGAGAAAATCGTGACTTGACTTGCTCTAGCTTACTCTAAGGAGCTCTATTGATTTTCATGATTAATGGTTTTGCAGGGCCTTCTGAGGCTGATAGGGTGTAAAACTGCATTAATCCTTTCATCCTCACTAACAGTAACACCAAGCAAAAACTCCGAATGTGGCTCTTTTGGCATATGGAATTTATGCAAACGTCCAATATATGAACCTCCTCCTTTTTTTTTTCAAAAACTGCCTCTCTGCCAGTCAGCCTGTCATATAAGGAATGCAATTTTTGCCCTTTTTAAAACATATTTTTCTCCTGGTCAGATTAGATCATGCTTTTCCCCCACTTATATAATATTAACATGTTCATTTATGCCTGACATTTTCAGTTGCCTCATATGAGTATGTTAAATAAATAACTTTTTTTTACAGTAGAAGACCCAAACATGTCTGCTTCTGTTATTATATGAGGATTCAACGCTGAATACAAATGAAACTTTAACTTTGAACCATTCGAAAAATCTGCTCCATACAAACTTGAAAGTAATAATGCACACATTTTAAAGGCAGCCCGAAACAAAGAACGGCTCCATAGTTGGATTTATGCTTCTAGAGCTGGGATGAGGGAGGAGAAGGGACGTATTGTAACATTTTAGGGCCAGCCTTATTGCTGCCTCGAACAAATAATTCTCTTCTTCGATTCTGTCATCAGTGAATATTCGGAGCTTAACGGCACCACAGGTGTGCTGGACTTCAGTCCACAGGGACTGCACGAAGCTACCTAATAGCATTTCTATGCCTCTTGGAGGGATCACCAAGTCAAGAAAAACAACCATTTTGCCATAATGGAGACCGTCCAGCCTCCTGCTGTGTCTCCGGTTTGATGCAAACTCCGCCCGTAGCAAGCTTCAGTGGGGCTCTGCAGCGCTGTTATAGGCCAGTTGTTTACAGCCGGCTTCGGAATTGCATAATAAACTGTCAGCCGGTCGGAGAAGAAGTCCGCACGCTCCACTCAGACAGAGAAGGCTTTAGCATCCCCATTGTCCCTTTGAAGTGATCGCAACTTATCACACTACATCGGTTTGTTCTTTATCCTTTTATTTTCGGCCAGTTATTGAAGACAAATAGTATATGTAAAAAGGAGAGAAAGGAAGTGGAAAGCAAGAAAAATACAACACTAACTAATAATTATTTACGGAATTGTGCAAATAAGTTAATGCAAACGAGGACCCCTCTTATATAAATTGGCATTTGTATTAATTTAGAATATATATATATGTGTACGAGCAATGCATGTTTTGATAGTGCCGTTGGTTTCAAGCGATGAGATGGCTTCCATATTTCCTTTGGCAAATCAGCTCAATGACCGCTTAATGAAATACTTTGGTCTGGATGAAAATATAATTGAGAAGACTGGGTAGAACATTTCATAGTGCTGAAGTGGTGAGAGCGATGTTGGAGACATATATGACTGTTAGTATTATATTTTCATAAAGCTGTGGAAGCTTGCAATCGTTTTCCCGTTCAGGGAATGCAATGGCAAAATGTTACAGCTAAAAAAAGCCTTGCCTTGCAAAGGCACTGCATCAGCAGAGTGACTGAGGAGTTCCATTGAAGCGTTCAAAAGCAAAATTACTCGCAAAGTTTCCTCATCGCAAAGAGCTTTTTTCTGCTGAGCACGGCACAAGAAGTGGAGTTCGTGTTTTTTCTACAATGGCAAGCGGTGAAGTCGGTGTACTCCGACACTTAAACAGTCATAAAATGTCAAGAGCCAAAGAATGTGAAGAGAAGTTAGTGCCTCGCCCTATCATATCTTCCACAGCCTCGAGAAGATAACGTCCATCTTTGGAAACCCCAGTGTGTTCTGCCCTTGCACGTTATCCACTGTTATCAACCTCTACTTTGTAAACAGACACAGTCTCCAGTTTGAAGGAGACTCCGGTACAGTGACCTTTGGCAAACAATTTGCAGTCGGCCAGTCTGTTATCAGTGCTTTGACCTTTCTTGCCTTCGTTTGTCCCCTTAACTGAGTGACTGAGTACTTAGGGAGAAAGAGAGAGAGAGAGAGAGAGAGAGAGAGAGAGAGAGAGAGAGAGAGAGAGAGTTAGTTGACTGGCTTATGAGTTGCTGACACGTCGGCTTTCTTACTGACTGACTGACTGACTAACGTTGCGACTGACTGACCAACTGACCAACCGACTGACTGACTGACTGACTGACTGATTGGAGTGCACTGAGTAGTCAAATGCGTGGAAAGCAGGCAAATGCTCAGGTAACAGGCACAGGAAGGCACAAATTCTGCCGCCAAGGCAAACACTTTGCCAGCTTTAGAACAAGGACAATGCAGACAAAGAAGCACATTATCCGAGAAAAATGCTATCCGTGCTGACATACCATAACAATGCTTGCTACAACAGATTCCCAGACAGGTCGCACTGAGCAAATAAACAAGACAGCATTACGAGTCCATGTGTGCGGATATAGTTCTTTCTTGCATAAGGCCGTCGTACACGAAGCGATTTTACCCTGGCAATCTCGCAAGCGTCATTGTGGCAGCCAATCACGGCTGGCAACAGGCGTCACTAGAGCTCTGCCTTTGGGAGATATTTTTGTCAGTCCGTGTGTGGCGTGTGGAATTGCCTCGCGTGCGAAGGCCTATAGGGATACTCGCTCGCAACATGGGAGTTTCGACCTCTTCCACTATTTTTCTTTCGTAGATGTACAGCAAATTATGGAGGTATCACGTTTAACGAGCAATTACACAGACCTATTCATCGCTGCTGACGTCACGACGCCCTCCAATTTCAAACCATCCTCCTTTAACTATGTATCCAGAGCCATAGCCCCTCTGGCTGAAGCATACTTTTCATCCTTCCTCACCTCTGATCGAAATATTGGGTGACGGAAACCGGCTCAGTAGCTCTAGTTCTGCTAAATACATTAACACTGTAAATGCAGTGTTCAAGAGTTGCTCTCCACTCGCAGGAAGTGCCCAGGATGCGTCTGAGACGGAGGGCTGTAGCGTTTCTGGAGATCTGGGACACCTCCACTTCGCTTTCAGCAAACACTCAAAACGTCATTGATCTCGCCCACAACCTTGCTTGTCCGCACTAATACTTTTTCAGGGGACGGTTCATGCCGAGCCTTTTCAGAAGCAGTGGATGAGAACCAATGCTTGTTTCGAAGCTACTTTTGAGACAAGAGAAACAGTAGACAGATTTCCATTCATTCGTGCGCCTCAAGCGGCTTTCAGCCTTACCTCGCAGTGACCTGGCCTTCTTTCTGACGCTCCCCTGGCATATGATGCCATGTTGAGAGAGAGGGTCAGGACGCACAGGCTACCCGATATGAAGCAACAGAGCCAGCTTCACTCTCCGCAGAGAATTTCATACTGATGCTAGCTCGAGACCGCATTGGAGGTTCGCGGTGTTTCAGTATGTTTCCTCTGCCTTTGCAGGTACGCGACTTTGCCTCATAGTGGGAAGACGCGGCAGCACTTCAGTGCTTTCCCAAGGATGACGTGCCAGGATCAGCGCAGTTTCTGAATCAGAAGCAGTCAGGCGCAAGCGATCGCAGGTCATATGTCTAAACGCTAATCTAAACTCAGATGTTCATTAAAACATACACACACACACACACACACACACACACACACACACACACACACACAAGCGAATTCATCATTTGAATAACTTTCATTATCCACTGTATTCAACAACTAACGATTTAAGGATTCTAAACATCCTTTCCTCGGCATTCAGGCCCCCACCAACTCTTCCAGCTCTCTCTTCTACCGTACGTAAATGCTATTGAATGCTGTTGTCCCAGCTGGAGATGAAAACGGGTGTGATTTACATAGCTTTTCAAAATCAATTCTAATCAAGATACACAAAGCTAAAAAAGGTGAAGAAAGAGTCCATAAATTGCGCTGAACAAATTCTGTTGAAATCGCTCAAGAGGTAAGAATCAAAGCGTGAGACGAGATTACACAGTTTCTTCTCGAATTTCAATTTGGCTTTGGCAAAGACCGGCTGGATCAATAACGTTTTCGATGACGCGACCTTAGCAGAAGTAAAGACACTGAATGGTGGTATTTGCAGAATGTAATCAAACGGAAGCAAGAACAAACTCTGAAGTGCAGACGCTGGCTTGGGAGAAGATCAGACACTCTCATGACAATAATCAATGCGGCTGTCGTCTTTGAAAACTTTCTTTTGGCGAGGAACCTCGAAATTCAGCCTGCAATGGCGGAGCCTGTGTCAAGTCAGTCAAAGAGGCGGCTGGAGTCCGTGAAGGGATGAAAGGTCTCAAAGACAGGAGTGGAAAAAGACAGTGGGAACACTGCCAGAAATGCAATTTTCCAGAGTGCCGGCCTGTTTGGAGAGATAAAATTTCTTCACGTGTGGTCTGCGGGATTCGTTTCCTTCACTGTTTGGCATTTATTTTCCGAATGGTGCACGCAGCGAATTGACATTTGATCTGATTGAATTCGCCAAAAGTGTTTGCAAAGTCTTTTTTAAAAAGGAATCCCCATCTGTTTGAGTATCAACGAAGTGCGTGCACGATTTGTGTATTCTGCACTGATTACCGAGTCTCCAGGTTACTCTCGAATACTTGGCAACAAATCACTTTCCCCTCTCCATGGCAACACGCACATGAATACTCTGTGAATGAAGAACAGCAACTGTATCTGACGTAACAGTTGCTCGGAACTGGCATATACCGTTCACACTTCCCTCGAATTTCTGCAGCATGTCATTACCAAACAGTCCAGAAGCAACAAGGAGCGTTGCCCCAAGTAAGCCAGAACTAATGTTGACATGTAGATATAGTCAAATTCAGTGATTGATGGAGTACGAGAGGTACCCCGATAGCATCCTGGAAAGAGGTAAACCTTGTCAAACTGCATCGGACAAACTAATTTCAAGGACACATTCTAGAATCTGTCATAGACAGACCCTGGGAACCAAAGAAATTGTACATGTATACATATTTACCAACAGTGTGTGAATTTGCTCCATCCATCAACCACAAATCCAAAGATCATATCTCAATAGATAATTGCAATGGCTGTGGGCTTGTCTGGCGGTAGAAAAGAACTGAACTTCCTCCATAAGTGAGAAAACGTCTGCTTTGTTAGCCGAAAGAACTGATGCCTTGATCAATAGCTTAGGGGCCAGGATCCGTCCGAGAAGCTGGCAAGGCTGAGTGTGAAGGAGCAGGTGGGGGGAGCCGCGCTCGAAATGTGGGCTCCAAGCACTAACAAGCTGACGGCAAAAAACAGTCTGCCTGTGCTTGAGGTAGGGTACATCACTGTCATCCCTTATCGCCCTGTGGGGAATGAAAAGAAGAGAGGCTCTTCAACTGTCCTGTGACAAATGACTGGAACAGATCCAAAATAATTCGCTTCCTACGGTTGGAGAGAAAAGCAAAAACAGACATCACGTCAACCTCTCTGGTGTAAGATGCAGCACCAGACAAACAAACGCGTCTATATATTATTTTTACATAGATAAACGATAGATGCAGTGCGAGACTTCTGCCTGGCATCCGCTTTCAGGCCGGGTAAACTAAACGCGAAAGTTTACTTACTGATGTTCAAACAGAGAGGGAAAAAAAAGCGAAACCCAACCTCAGGCTGGATAAGAACTTGCCAGAAAGTAAACATACTGCTCAACTCTCAACAGACTGTGCAGCAATAAACTACAGTTAGGACATTATTTATTACGACATATCCTAAAGAACTTGCAGTCTCATTAAAAAGAAATGAAGGAAACGAAGATTTGAGGATTTGCTCTTTTTTCTTCATGCCTTTTACTGGATTTGTGCGTCTCATGAGCTTCAGCATGATGGGCTTTACGAGCATTTGTATTCTCAGTTTTTAACCTGCGATCTCTCCGAAGTCGAACCTTTATCTCTGTCTGAGCTCCGACCACTTCGCATTTCTGGTCACGTCACCTCTAGACGCAACCCAGGAACAACCGGAAAGGCAAAGACTACACCTGCACTTCTACACGGTCGCACGGAAGGTCTCGGGGCTGATGTGCTTATTGGACCTGGTCCCGCAGCCCACGCACGTCAACTCTCCCTTTTGCGCTGTTCTTCTATCATATCTCCTATGGGATACGCCACAAGAGGATTTCTCTCGCTCCACCGAATCGAGCCATCCTAGCACGGGAAGCAGAGCGCGGGAGTGCGCACGCGATCAATGGTGGCTGCTCGCTGCGTCGGGCCCAGCCTCGCTCTCGACTTGCCGCGCCACGACAACTGGGTGTGGGATCAGGGAAACCTCGACGTCAGCTGACGGTAACGTCGACGTCAGTGTGGACGCTGGTGGCCAAGGTGTACGTAGAAGCGTTGCTGGAGACCTCGCAAGATGGCTGACAGCGCGCGCTTGGTGGTGATAGCAGTGGACTCCAGTCCCCACAGCGAGTACGCCTTTCAGTGTAAGTTGAGGGGTGCAGCACCCCATTGATTTCTGGCTGGTCGTCTGGTCTGCAGAACCTGCCCCTCTCTCT
>JAWQFJ010017731.1:222500-227500 GCA_034096865.1 Theodoxus fluviatilis
GAACTTTTGTCTCGAATCTTAAAAGGTAGGCACCTCTCAAGCTGCCTCGCTCAATCTACGCTCGTCTTCGATTGGCTCGCTAGCAAGCAAAGAATGAAACTGCCCATTCGGCGAGATCTACGTAGATCTACCGAGATCTTCGCATTTTGAAACCCGCCCCAGTAATGACTGGACGGCAAAATGTCTACTTTTTTTCGAGGTGTGAACGCGAGTGTAGAGGAAATGCTGAAGGCGTTGGGAAGTCTGTGAATTGCTGCTGTCTACTGAGACTGACCTTGTTTGTTTTCCTCCTTGATGCTTAATAGACAATGACCTGGGTTTATATACTCTCTTTATTTGGACAATAATCAGAGGACCAGTTTTGCTGCTACACAGGGGAAGGGTTTCTTGCAATTTTCTAACGATTGAAAGCAGATAAGGATAATGGCGCAGGTGTCCCCTTGCTTTCCTCGAAAAAGAAGGCCATGATGCATGAGCAGAGGATGGGATGAATCATTTTTCACAGTGAAACTGTGTAGGCTGTAGCTTACCATGATAGGTGGAGTCCATGCACTGATCCAACTAATACACAGAAAAGTCAGTGGTGTCAGCGTACAAACGGTCACGATATTTCGAAGCCAGAAAAAAATAACGTTGATGTGTCTCCATTACAACAATTTGTGTCCCTCTTACGGGCATAATGTTCGAAGAAAAAAATACCATATTGCAGGTTCTGTGCCTCCATCTGATACATCCTCTGAAGCATCGTCATCGATTCCTTCACAGATTTGTTGACCTCTGCTTCACTTCCTTACGAACCCTACATTTGCCTTTTACCTTTCAATCCCCGCCCGAGGTTTACTGTCTATCCTCCTCAGAATATCAGAGAGTGTATTAGAAACATTGTGGCATCCTTTGAAGCATCGTCATTGACATAGTCATAGGTTTATTGATCTATGCAAATGTTTCTTCCCAGCCAGACGTATACCCCCTGTGACAGCTTAAGCTCCGTGAAAGCTACTCTTTTTACCCCTTCCCTCCGCGTTTTCCAATGTGAAAGAGGCACGTTAATCTCACCTCATCAATTTGTCGGATCTGTTCTGCCAACATAGCATACTGAACCTAGAATCGTTGCACGTCGATTAGGTTTACTGAGCCTTCACTGCAGATGGGATCACTGGTGTTTGTTATTGTAAGGGCGAGGAGTGAGCTTGCTGATGAAGGCTGTGTTGGCCTGACTTCATGTGGTGAAGGATGTGGCACACAGGATGCAGAAGATCCGGCTTTATGTTGACAACAGCTGCTGATAAGGATTCGGATATTCACAGGGCAGGTGCAGTCATTCTTGATAATCATACCTGTCTTGTGCAACAGTTGAATATGATTTACCCTGAATATGTGATCGCGCAATGTTGATTAATTTCAACATTTCTGTCCTAATATTTTCCCAAATTTAATAATGTATTCTATTGATGCAAATGCTGGGTCTAAAAAAGAAAAGAACCTTTTGGCAGTTCAATTCGCGTAATAGATATGCACGGTTATGGCTGCAGCAGAAATCTTTGTCGTTCCTGTTTCACGAGAATAGTTTACAGTAAAGCAACACATATCTTGGATAAGTATTTAGTTGTTCGTTTCCTGTATATAGGTATATAACTTCTTTGTTGCTGTCATTGACCTGTAGCAGTTCTATCCAGAAATCTCTCAAATACTCGGAACTGAAAATGTACAATCACATTGTGTGTGTGCCTACTCCAACTTAAATATTATATGTAATCCTTTAGAGATACTCTCGAATACTACTTTTTTAATGCATTTCTCTTCAAGGGCATTATTGGTGCTATTTTCTTCCCCTCAGCCTATCGCGGCTTTTTAAAAACACCTTTGAAGCCACTCGACCTTGCTTGCATTGTTTATACCAAGATCTGATGCACATCTCCTAGCCCAGGGCACAGCTGTTCCCACAAGCTCCAGTAACAACGCTAACTGTCTACCAAACCCGTCAACCAAAAGGGTATTAGCTCCGTTGCCGACAAAGGCATCTGGGTGTAATGCTAATCAGGATTCACGTGAGCATCGTCGCCAGAAGCGCCAAAGCTCAGGTGATCCTCAATTTAAAAGATGAAGTTTGCGGCCATGCTGATGAGAAGTTAGGCGTAGGCACGCCGTGTGTTCGGGAGAGAAATGGATGTCGAGACTGAGACCATCGGAGATGGCTGCATTCCAGATGCTTGCTGAGATACTGGTTGCTTGTAAAGCATCAGGCAAACATGACTTCCGATCTTTGGGGCAGGTTTATTACAGAAGGGTTTTTAAAGTTATGAATAGGAATTGATGTTGCAGAGAAGTGTACATGTTTTCCGCAAGTTAATGAATCTTTTGACTAGCATTGGCACGCAACATTTGCAGAGGGAAAGTTGCGTTGAGTAGTAATTTTATCTGTAAATTGTACACTTTCACGATGGTAAAACATACTTCAAAAGTAGTCAAATAAATGTGTTCCTGAAACAACTACAGAAGCATCAAACTCGATAACGAATTAGGAGCGGGTCCCGATTGCGGCAGTACCTGGAGGTGAAATACCCATGATTGCCTTGCTGGTGCTAGCAAGTGAAAATTTCATGGCCATCCGCAATCCATTGTTTATACGAAAATTTATTTTCCCTGCAGCACATCTTCACGAAGAAACAATCAATGAGGAAGGCAATCTGACGCTCTCAGTCAGCTATACTTAAGACTCACTCAAAATAAACGCTGAATGTGTAGCCATTGCCAATCTAGTCAAATGTATGCTGGCCTGAGCCAGAGGGAAAATGCATCACATGAAACTGAACTTGTCTGAGTGGAAGGAACAGCTTCTATCAATGCTCCAATGTAGGGCGTTGCTCAACCTGGGACTTCTTCTCCAGGCTAGGTGAACCATCTTTGGACCTTTTCCTTTTCTTTTCTTTCTTTCCCATCTGTCCTTGCTTGCTCAAAGGTATCTTCCTTCTCTTTACTTTTATTTCCGTGGTTGACATTTCTGGGACTTGCAGTTTGTTTGGTTCTCGTTACTCCTTGCCATTAAGGAAGCTGATAGTGCCTGCATCTGCACCGTGCTAATGGCGTAGTCTGGATATCAGCTTTATCTCTCTCACATAATGGAGCGCAGCAGGCAGATTCCCACCCACCCACCCCACCCACCCACCCCCTTGAGCCTGATGGCTCCGTCGCCCTACATTTGCAATCAGTAAGACACACCGCTGAGAATAATGTCTTCGCGCCCCAAATTCTTCCTGGCAGGCATTCATCATGAATGGTGAGAATGGTGCCTTACGTGTCTAAAAGGAACGCTGTCCATTCATAATCTGGGTCGTCGTAATCTAATCATTGACGTCAGCCTCTCACCGTGGGGCTGACGTACACCTTGATTAAAGGGGAAAAAGCATACGTGTCTGATAAGACTGCGTCTCGTAGGCAGTAGTACCAGCGTTAATGATTGACTGAATGCATGTCAGAAGTGCACGACGGACACTTCTTACACTATGGCAAGCTTTAAAAAACTATCCGATTCTCGCTAAGAATTTTAGAAACGTCTTTTGCTTGCGGAGTCGTTGTCGTTGCCCGCATCTTTGACACAATCAAATCACTGCTCTCATTGGTGATTATCAAGAGACGGCGGCTGCTGCTGCTGCTGTTTAATCTTGTTTCACTCACATTTGTGACTGACTGAAAAGAGTGCCATTTGCAGGGGGGGGGGGGGGAGGAAGAGGAGGAGGAGGAGGAGGAGGAGGAGGAGGAGGAGGAGGAGGAGGAGGAGGAGGAGGAGGAGGAGGAGGAGAAGGAGGAGGAGGAGGAGGAGGAGGAGGAGGAGGAGGAGGAGGAGGAGGAGGAGGAGGAGGAGGAGGATTAATATTTCCACAGTATGCACTTGATGATTCCCTGCTACACCAGGGTAATTACAGTTCAGAAAAAGATGGTAGTAATCAATATAGTAATGAGGATGCCAGTAGCTGATGCTGGTAATCGCAGCTGCTGCCCTAAGATTCTGCAGAAAAGGGCAATCTTGTAAGAGCAGGTCACTTCAACAGACCCTCGAGCACGCATTTCGCAGTTCCGCCGAACGCATTTAACCTCTTCAGTGCGTCGTATTCCACTCAATTACGACTAATGCTGACAGTTACTTGTCCCGTGCAAGGCTATTTCTCCCAGGATGCGCGGTCCTAATTGCCCATGGCTCACAGGGATGGACGCTACTTTGCATTGTCCACCTTAATCATAGCTGCTGATGTTTTGACTGAATAGAATGGGGTTCTTGCCGGCAAAGCTAAGTGGGGTACATAAAAAATACGCCGATGTTGCTGCATTTGCATCTTAGGTTCCGGATACCATTACAGGGGAAATAGCTCGAGAGTCAGGACCTTAGCACGGTGATTATCTCTGTTTGCTGTGCAGACCGGCCCGCTCGGGTCATCCTGATAGGACAGCGTCAGTCCAAAACCAACACAGAGAGGCCTCGAGTGCACAAGGTGTTTGACCAAACCTGGTGAGGACAGCAATATCAGCAGCGAGGACTTTGAGACTACACACTTGAACATCTGTGTCAACGCCCTGGACCTCAGCTCAGCAGCTCCCTATGTGTGGCTCACGAGGTCCGCTATCTTCACAGAAGTGATATGTGGCCTTCTAGATTTATAATGCATTGTTCAACGTGCGCGTGATGGAGGGGTGAAATATTGACTGTAATATTTAATGTTCCTTCTATTTGACAATGTGCCCTTTTGAACCCTTCCCTCTAACTTCTGGTGTACTTCTTTTATTGCTACATTCTTCTTACAGTTATTTCGTCTCTTTCTTTTCTGTCACCAATGATAAAAGTCGTTTTAGCACAAAGGTCACGACAGAGAATTAGAATTGCGTCTCAGTCGTTACACGATTGTACGCTTGATAGCGTATAGATGAAAATATGACTTATGATTTGCCATTATATGTATGATTTAACGTCTGGTAGTGCATAAATGAGAAACGTTTTACATTTCACA
>JAWQFJ010017731.1:232500-240000 GCA_034096865.1 Theodoxus fluviatilis
ACCAAAGGTAAGGTGTGGTTTTATACAGCGACACATTACCCATGTCTGGGTCTCAAACCGCTTTACACTTTGCACCCTGGTCACTGGACTGTTTATACAATTCTTAACTGGTAGCTGATGATGAACACTTATACAAATTACTCGTAAACAGTCAGATACCAGCACCAATCCACTCCCTTGGGAGTAATGACAACCGATGTTGGCTGACATCCTCAAGCAAAGGGTTAATTGCACTACAATATGCCACTGATGTCCTCGCAGGTACCTGGTTTTATACCTGGGTGGAGAGAAGCAATATGAGTTAAGTGTCTTGCTGAAGGATGCAACTCTGGAAACCGTACAGCTTCGAACGCCTTACGCACTAGCCGTAAGTGACTGCAGGTAAAGTTTGACTGCAGGTAAAGTTCGCCAACCACGTGGCCACTGCACCTACAAAGGCTTATTCATCCTTTCGTCCGTCTTTCTAACTATTCATCCGTCCGTTAATCTGTCCTTCCATCCATCGATCCATTCGTCCGTTCATCCATCCGACTAAGCAGCCAGCCAGCCAGCTAGCCAGCCAGCTAGCTAGCCAGCCAGCCAGCCAGCGTTTTTCTCTTTGAGATATGAACTGTACAGTACAGTTCTAGCAGAGAAGCATAGCAGACGAGAAGCAGGTGCTCTGGAAGCGGATGGCACCGTCATTACCCTGCGCCATCATGTCCCGGGCGGGAACAGGAAAATCATGTTTCATTCTCGGCTGCTGCGCTGGAGGTTGATTCGCCCATCGGAAAATGACAAGTTCCAATTTCAGACTGTCATACCGTTCTGCAGCATAGCTTCAATTACCGCACGCTCTCTGTGTCTGGCACCCACTTTCATCGTGAAAGGAAAAAGGCTTGTAAATAATGCATTCGAGAACACTCTCTACCCTTCACTGTTTGACCGGCTATTTGCGGACTAGATTTTCTGTCTGCGGCGAGAGTGCGGAAGCATTGGCTGCGTGGCTGATTGTCTCCTGTGCCTTCTAAAGCCTGGAGTGCCCTTGTCGGGTTTTGCCCCCACTACGCTGAATGTTGAAGATGTTTTGGCAACCATTCTTGGAACAAAATCAATAGCTGTAATAGTTTGACATGGGAAACAATACTTGCTATGTTTAAAGGTGATGTTCTAACAGGAAATTACATCTGTTGGTTCATGCTGAGTGCGAATATGCATATGACGGGGATTGGGCTTGACGGAGAGAACATGTTTTGGCTGCAGCTTATGTAAAGCAGCAACAAGGACGTCTGCCCTTCAACTTCAGACAGCTTTGTGAAAGGCTTTATGGAGGCCCTGGAAACGGATAGGTGTCAAAAACAGGAGTGATGGAGGACTGATGTTACTTTTCAACATGTCGGAGACGATGGTGTGCTGCAAAAAAATCAAAAGCTCTCTTGTGTATAAAAAGAAGCTTGTATTTCGAACCTATATGGAGTCCACGAATAGAATAGCCGATATGAAAACAAGATGGGGTCAGACGAACGCAAGAGAGCATTGCCAGTCATTATTTTGTTGCAGCTCTATAGGAAAAGTTCTGATTGTGGACTGAAGTGATCGATGAGGAACTATGTTCAGCTATTCGACGATTATGTTGTCACTTCTTTCGTCATAATAGACAATACTGCGTGGTATTGATATAAAACGTATATCAATGGAAACACGGGGGGGAGATTTGATGGGACAAGAAGACAAGGAAAGGAATTCAGATGACTAGAAGGTCAGCATAACCAATATGAATCCTCCATGAAATGCTACCAGGGAAGAGTCATTTTTGTGGGTAGCTCGTCCAGAATAAAGGTCTATACCTGAAGGAAGAACCAGGGGAACGGAGGCTATAAAGAAACGTCAGGGAGAATTAAAGAGTGCACGCTGGGGTAACTTTGGCCGTGAAGGGGAGAGCCGTGCCACGAGGGGAAGGAAAGGGAGGGCAACACGAAGGAAGGGGTAAAGGAAGGGAGAACTGGGGAACGTGGAGGACCGAGGAAGAGGCGAAGAAAGAGGAAAGGGTCGCTTGGAGAGGGACGGACCCCAGGCTAATCGAAGTGGCCCCATCGATCTGAAGGGGGCTGGCTGCAGTTAATATCGCTTCTATTCTCGGCGTTCTCCGGCTCTCAGCCCCAGCCCCACCCTCCAACACGGTCAAGTGCTCCTGCTCGCCCCATAAAAACATGGCTACCCTCTAAACGGCAAACGTGTCCCCGCCTCCTGTCAAAGGGGGTAAAAGCATTGACAGGAGTTCCAACGGACAAAAGATCGTGGTAACATCTCTTGTCAAGAGAATCTTCGCTGGTAAGGGCAGATCGTGCCCACTGTTACCCTGACGAATTAGGCACGCCTTTAAGACTTCTTTATTTTGCATGACATATCTGGCAATCGTGATCGATGTTTCTTGGAAAGGGGCTGGCGTTCGCTATAGGCCAATGAACTGATGTACGCGATATTGCGTCTCTTCTCGATGGCGTCTGGCCGTCTATTGACTGGGGAGGAAAAAAGCCGCCCACTGGTTTCGCCATCCCTCACCCTTCCCCACTCTCTTCTTCGGCAATAAACCCACCTTTTTACTCCGCACTCATAATACGCCTTTGTGTTTTAATGGTGATTATTCTAGCGGTTGGTTCGAGCACTCTCAGAAAACATCGAACTTGTGTTTCAAGGCGCAGTGCCGTTTCTGATTGCTCGCTCAGTGGAAGCCTGTGCAGTTTCCTCCATCAACCCGTACTTTTTTCACGGTCCGGCTGCACCCGAGTCTGCCTCGGCTGCCATCTTGCTGACAGTCCCTCATTCTTCATCAGCGAGGCCACGCTGAACAGAGCGAGCGCGAAGTTATGCCCAGGCTGTATTGACTTGTGATTGCGTTTGTTCCACAAATTGCTATGGGGCTAGCTTCCTCCCATGGAGAAAACGTGCTCTGCACATTGCATTCAGCGCAACGAAGCTCCTCCTATTATCACAGACGGAGCACGGGAGATCCGATGGGAGGTTGCTTATCACAGCGGCATTAAGCACTAATGAGTTGGCCTAACCTGATCAACCATGGCTGCCATGTGCCAAGTCAGAGGGGAATGTGTTTGCCATTGGGGAGTTTCAACAGAGCTTCATTATCTGAAGCTGATAAACAGAGGCACACGAGGTGGAATCTATGGTTTGGAGTAAGCCACCCAGACAGTGCATGTGTATGTGTGGACAGCGTGAGTACGCGTACGAGTGAGCGACTTTACCACTAAATGTGTGTGATGGAGGTACTCAGCACACTAGTGGAAAACGTTACTTAAGGAACTGAATGATGTGTTGTTTGGAGGGACCTAAAGTAAAACCCATTTTCCAAACCACTTCGTCTTTTTGCATGCCAACTGCTTTCAGCAGCAGTAATCGGCAAATAAAAAATAGAAGAAAAAAAACTAGCAAAACCAAAAGTCAGAGATGTAAACAACGTTTTGCGACGGAGATTTTTAAATATTGAAAACTTCACATTGTCCATGTCATACCTTGGTGTTCAGTTAAAATACAACACACACGCACACACACACACACACACACACACACACACACACTTGCACACACACACACACACACACACACACACACACACACACACACACACACTTGCACACACACGCACACACACACACTGTAACGGGGAAGTGGGTTTTCGAAAGTATATATATCTCACCTGAGAGAGACTTGGTTTTTGCTGGTAAAGTTGGTAGTACAACGACTGTATAGAAATGGAGGGTGAATGGGGGTTGAGTTCTGTCCTAGGGGGGATGAGCGGTGTTCGCTCTGAGATATCAGTAGTAGTTAGTAAATGTTGGTCGTGAGTTGGTTGTGAGAAGATAGCTATATTAGAGAGAACAAGAAGACAGCGATCAGTCCGCCTTCTGAGAGAAAACAGAAGATAGAGATCGGTCCGCCTGCTGGGTGAGAAGAAGAGAGAAGAGGAGGGCGAAGCATCGAAGAGTGAAGCAGACGAAGAGAGTTGAGGAAGGCGAAGTACACAAGAGAGAAGCAGAGGAAGAGAAGAGATCGACTCCACACACACAGCAGAGACGGGCAGAGAGAGAGAGAGAGAGAGAGAGAGAGAGAGAGAGAGAGAGAGAGAGAGAGAGAGAGAGAGAGAGCGGGCAGAGTTGGATGGTTGGTGCGAGAGTTTTACACGGGTCGATAGCTTTTACTTGTCGAGGGCTGACCTACGTGCTTTTATGTTTTATATAAGAAGACTGACTGATATTTTACTTGTGTGCTTTTTCATTTTTACCGTTGGGAGTTGAGTAGGTGAAGAGTAGGTGTAATTTTATAAGATTGTGTTATTGAGGATGTTGTGTTTCAACCATATACCAATGTAACATTCTTTTTATTTTTATATTTCGTTTCTACCCCTGTTACGGGTATGTTTTATGTTGAAATTTAAAGACATGTAAGTAATCCGGGACCTGTTTTATTTCGTTTTTGTGGATTCCCGTAACACACACACACACGCACGCACGCACGCACGCACACACACACACACACTCGCACACATACACACACACTTGCACATATACATACTCACGCACACACACGCGCACACACACACGCACACACACACGCACGCACACAACAAACCAGCCAAACA
This sequence comes from Theodoxus fluviatilis, assembly GCA_034096865.1. Classification (NCBI taxonomy): domain Eukaryota; kingdom Metazoa; phylum Mollusca; class Gastropoda; order Cycloneritida; family Neritidae; genus Theodoxus; species Theodoxus fluviatilis. The sequence continues at coordinate 237,134 of JAWQFJ010017731.1, forward strand.
GGAAGTAGTGATGTGACAAATGTAAATATACATTTTCATCCCATTCGTTCCCATGAAGGCTCGCCTAGTTGCCTTGTGGGCGTTTTCCACTTTAGCTCATATGTCTTTTTTATATCTGTATTTTACCAATTTGGTAGACTTATTTTCCTTGAGGAAAAAAATAGAGCTTCTTCGACTCGTGCAGCTTGTTTCACTGTCTGCGTGATGCCTCCTTCCTCGTACTGAAACATTTAAATGAGAACAATTTGTCATTATCATTAAACAAATGCGTACGTTTGCGACCTGAATCGTCATTATGAAAAAGCCTTCAACCGTGTCGTTGGATCCATTTGGGCTTGAAGCGCTGCGAAATAAGACTTGACATAAAGCGCTAAGGTTGTTTTATTTATTCTTTTTAAAATAATTGTTTAACTAAGCTATGAGAATCTCACATCCAGCATTGATTTATACTCGAGATGAATGCAAAGACGCCGCGTCCTATGGGGTCTCAAGACCAAAAGAAACATTGCCCAACGTGAACTTGTAGAGGGCCAAGCTGCATATCGATTTTCAAATGGAACCCGTAATCTGCGTCTTGAAAGAAAGCGTTCAGGCTGGTTGCATGACAATGTGAGTTATGCAATGTCCGTTGGAGGCGGTGTTCATTTCTGTGACTTCTGACTTCGAAAGAGCGTTAATGGACGTGGGGAGATCGTGGGTCATGAGAAAAAAAAATATCGTGCCTAACAGTTCCTCTCTTACATTGTCCCTGGCAAAGCAGTGATAAACGTTGAGGTCAGGACAGAGGTCATATGTCCACGGAGATTGATGACGTAGATACTCTCGACACCCCTTCCCCCATGCCCTTGTTGTGTTCAAGTCTGAGTATCATTAATCTTTCTTCTTCCCCAACACTTTCTAAACCTTGGATGCATGGGGTGGGGGCTTAGGGGCATTGGTAATATTTTCTGCCATAACGTGTTTGCTCTTTGTCCTCTTGCGCAACAAAATAGCTTTAAAGCATTTTCGAGTCTAATTTGCTTTTTAAACAGTTGCTTATGAATCTTTGAAGATGCCAATTCATGTGAGATGTGTATCGCCGACTGAATATGTAGAAGTGTATTTGATTCACAGCATTTGGCTTTCTTGAGCACTGATTCACCATGGGACTGAAAAGGCAGGTCAATATGCAGTGCAGCCAGTGATGCAATGAGTGTGGAATAAATTATACTGAGGAGTGGAAAATGAAATCACCCACTTTCAATCAAATTTCTCTATTTAGTCTGATTGCTTTTGCCAGATGAAAAATCTGAACAAGTCCAAAGCTCCATCAGTTGACCATTGGTGCCAGACTGAAGAGTAGAAACTCGACAGTAAATAAAATATGTTTTTAAGTTGTTTTTTTGTATTTTACGGGAGATAAACCATAACGATAACAACAGATCCGGAAGAACAGTTTACATAGATTTTAGGCTGCGGTAACAAACACTCATGTGAAAACCAAATTCTCGCGAAAACGTCGACTTTTTTAATTTAGTTCTTTTTCGTTTGCTGAATGCACTGATAGTAGCCGTGAGTCGGGTGTTTCGAAATTCAATATCATCAACCATCCGAGCATACATTTCTATGTAGTATGTTACTCATATAAACGCTGAATCGTTATGCATTATTTACATGGATGTTTCAGGTCCATAACAAGTTGATCTTTTTTCTATCAGATGAGGCTGTTTCATTTTGAAACTTAATAAAGCTCTCACTTTTGAAATAGAAAACTGTGCATTTAATGTCAAATGAGATATGCAACTAATCTCTGAGAGGAAAATCTGCAACGGCTAAATTAATCATCGATGATGACATCATAGTATTTGGGAAAAGACAGCTAGATTCTAGAAGTGACGTGAACAGAATGTAGATGAATAAGGAAACTCAAACACAAACAGAAATGTCGAGGAAACAGCTTTGAGAACGAAATCTTCCAGTATGAGTGTATTTCATAGCAATGGTTTCCATTCTTAGAGATCATTCTGGCGCACACGCTGTCAACAAGGTGGCAAGTAACCACGCAGTCTTATTACCATCAGTCATCCATGAAGCTGGTGGCCACAGAACCACTGGGGAGAATTCTGAGTACTCAGGTGACTTTCAATGACTTTCTTTTAAGCCACTCAAACGCCCACCAACATGAGACGAGTCTATTGGGGTTATTGCCCTGAATTCCAAGTTCGCCGTTCAGCAACACTTCCAATTGCCAATGCTTGATGATTTACTAAGCGCATTGTGGGTGTATTCCTGCATGCCGCTAGGATGTGATGACTGATCAGATTAGTTCTGCATGATTTCCACCTTTTCCCTCCATGCAGCATGATGCACAATAATGTGAAGGAATTCATTATAAGAAAACATTATGATTTTGTTTTAATCACAAACAACACCAAGTCTTTTCAAGAAGATAAGAAGATAATGTTCAAATTAGTGAACTTGGGCCATGCAATCGGATCTCCTGCTCTCTCTATACTACAAAGGTGCCCATTTCCTTTTGGAGGCAATGCAATCTTAAATCCAAATCATTTATTCCTATGAATAGAATTGCGCAACGAGTTCGGTTTCGGCCATATGTCCACGAATGACCATTTTCATTTTGCAAGGGCAGAGCTCCATGAGACGAAATGAGCCATCCATCTCCATCTACGCTGATCAATGCATATCGACTCTGCCCCAGAGTGGGAACGGCTGCTCTTTGTGTGAAGTTGGTCCACATGGAAATCACGCATCAGGAATGGTCCCAGACCTCGGAATCGACTTCGGCCGTGCCCTCCCAGTCCCGAAAGCCGACCTAACATGCAGTTAAACGAACCTTTCTGTACGTGTCAGACAGATTAATGAACCGT
>JAWQFJ010017731.1:245000-262500 GCA_034096865.1 Theodoxus fluviatilis
GTGGGGTTGAGGAGGGAGGATGAAGGGGGATGAGGCATGAAGCGCTTATTAATTGAACATTTCGTTGAAGGCATTTCTGGTCGCGATCTTGAAGAGTTAGGCAATAAGAGCGAAGCCTTAGCTGTTTTGAAGTGTTTTCCTTGAGTCCCAGCCGTTGCAACTTCTCCAACCCTGTAATTATATATTACCTATACAAATCGGGGATTTTACAGGCGGAAGTTTTGCATTCGCTGAAGAAAGGAAAAAACTTGAGAGAGAGAGAGAGAGAGAGAGAGAGAGAGAGAGAGAGAGAGAGAGAGAGAGAGAGAGAGAGAGAGAGAGAGAGAGAGAGAGAGAGAGAGAGAGAGAGAGAGAGGGGGGGGGGGAAGTGATGCTCGAGCCATAAAGGGAGAAGAGGCATTTTGACTAACAGATCGATGAACATATTTGTTTCTAATCAATGCTTTGCGTGTTGAGATAATTGACATGTCAAAGCCCATTTTCATTTGAGTCGTGGCTCCACGAAGAGAACAATAGGATTGATGTTGTAGTTACATTAGGGTTGTTGGTGTAGTTAACGTTAGGGTTGTTGGTGTAGTTACATTAGGGTTGTTGGTGTAGTTAACGTTAGGGTTGATGTAGTTAACGTTAGGGTTGATGTTGTAGTTAACGTTAGGGTTGATGTTGTAGTTAACGTTAGGGTTGTTGTTGTAGTTACATTAGGGTTGATGTTGTAGTTAACGTTAGGGTTGTTGGTGTAGTTAACGTTAGGGTCGATGTTATAGTTACCAACGCGTCCTCTCTGGCAGTGGACACTTAAGAATGTCAGTAGCTTGACACTTTCGCCTTGAAATAGCTGTGTGATCTTCATCTTGCCCTTGATGTCTTTTCATTATTCGTATGCCCCGTTTGTGTCTTCGTCAAAGCAGAGCATGTATTCTTTGTTAACATCAAAAGTAATTATGTATTTTGGACGCACATTTGTCAATTTTCAGGCGTATGAGTTATAACATTTTTGTCTGGCAGTTAAGCGACTTCCATGTTAAGCCATGTGCCAGCTTAAAAGGTTTATTCAGTATTACTTATTTACAGATAATAATAATCCTGATTTCTCCTGCCCCAGGGTTTGAACCACGGCACTGCGCCTCGCACATATTCAAGCGCCAAAGCTTGCTAGCCGTCACCATCCTGTCAAAAGACAGGGCTTCAATAGGCGAGTGATTGTTGAGGAACTGACTTTGCCCTCATGCATCTTATTTATTTTAGATCATTGGTATATTCGATGCTTGCAACAGTTTCTTGATCAAACTAAGACTTAGCTTTTAACTGTCACTCAACACCAGCAAACAGGTCTCAAAGCGATCTTCCAATGGCAACTTGTCTCCGGTTTAGTTCAGCAAGTGCCTTACGACGACGATGATTTTTGTTCCAAACTAAGATACAGTGGACCATATTCAATTCGTCAGTAAGAACCAACGTTAACGTTGCATCGGTTCGGTGTGTGTGCAGCGGGTAAGGCCGGCACAAGGACAACACAGGAACAATTTTTCGAGTGCCACTGAGCACCTCTAGGGCTGTCATGATCAATATTAGGTCATAGAAAGACTCTGGCTGAAACGAGTTGGAAGCAAACTCCTAAGGTCAAGGGGTTCTTACTGCTGTCAACAGCAACCCTTCTCCAGCAGACAGGGAGCCCAGGATAGTCAGACAAGAGAGACAAGCAAGAAAGAAACGTACATGCGTACTAGACTAATGGGCATTGTGACAAGAGGAATGACTTGCGATGGAAAATCGTTTGCACAGCGGCCACAGAAGCAAGAACAGTCGCTGCAGCAAAGCAAAGTGACAGACAAGTGGCGACAGACAAGAGGACGCCCCACCGCCCACGTCACCCCACCCCGATAGCGCAAGCATGCACGTACTTTGTGTGAAACACAGGCCAGTTGTGGGCACGTGCCAGCCCTTTCCCCCAGACTTGTCTGGGCCACTTCAGTGGCAGCTTCGCACGCCAGAGGAGGATCACCGTGGCCTTTGGCAATGAGGATGATAGGCGTGTCTGCCTCACGAGATACCTTGTTGACCTTGCTGGTTTCCTCCCTTTTATTTGCCTGCAGTGTCCGCATAGTCCCCCCAGGGTGGTTCTGGCAAAACATCTCGAGGTACCAATCCTTCAGGTAGCAAAAGTTTAACGTACCTAGTACCGTACCAGTATTGTGCTTACACCAAAAGCTCGTGACAAACGTTTGTAATGCACCCATTTGCAGAGAAGTCTAAACCGGAGTCAGTTTCAGAGGAGATGGTATGGGAGCAGGAGGTTAGGGAAGAAAGGCAAAGGGAAAGGCTAAGAAATGCACTTTCAGACGAGTTACATTGCAGCGTACCACCTATAATGACCGCAGCGAAACTGTTGCTGCAATTTTAGGCACTGTATTTGTTGTATAGTGAGCACCACACGATATCAGTGGTATGAATGTCAGGATTTCTGGAGAACCATGGTGTACATTTTTGGATCTGAAAGAGGAAACAAACGAAGAACGTTAGAGAGGATGACTAAAAGACTCACTCGGTGGAGGCAAAGTGGATGCTGAACGCTGTCCCGCGATACAGTAAACCTCGCGGGAAATTCATTTTAAAGAATGCCACAGACGCCAGTGATGATAACGGAGAGCTGATAAATTATCTGGAACAATTAAAAATGAATCCAATCGAAAAGAGCATTGCTTCAGCGCTGAAAATAAAACAAGAGTATCACACCCACAGTTTGTGGTTAATCAGGTACAGCTGAGTTAACAATCTTTTCGTTGATTTGAGCAACTCTGTTGCTCGTGATAGTTTCGCATACGTCTCTAGTTCTATTATCATTCACTTATCATGTTGTAATATGACGTGTTATACGTGTCTCAAGTTCTTTTATCACTTCTTAATTACATAGTAATCTGATCATTATTATTCTATCATCTTGTCTGCCTTTCATAGCCTATTTTTTACTTGAGAATTCTTGCAAAACAAGCCCAAAGCACTCTTAGGAACAGCCGGGGTGCGTCTTACTTCTTGCAACTGGGCAGATGGCCAAACTCGGTCGGCGAGGAATTGCGTGGGCGGTAACCCCATTGGCTCTCTGCCCTAAACCCTCAGTGTTCAATGCCTGCTCTTCAGCTTCAGTAATTCAATGACACCGCGTCCCTCTATTTTTTGTTTTCTTGCGTGCTTTATCTGTGGTGCGCATGTTGACATGACCTTTAAAACGCCACTTATTCTCGTGCTGAGACACTCCAAGACAGACTGGCGGTCAGATAACGTTGGTTTATAAGTCACACGGAAGCACTTTTAAAGCAAGTCTTTCTTTCATGTGACGAGGCCTCCTCCTTGAGTTTTTCTTCTTGCCCGGATGACCGAAAAGCTGACGCGGCTACAAACAGCGTCTGCAGAGACGTGACTGCCACAGAGAGAAGTGGAGCTTTTGTCCTGGTTGTAAACGTTTCCTGGTTCTATTTAAGCGCTGTTCTTCTCAGTATTTGTGTGCAAAATTGTGGTCTAATGATAACCACGAACAGATGTTATTCTTTAAAGCGCTTTAATGGCGGCACTTCGCTAATACTTAAAACACGGACTGCGTGGGGTTCCTTCAAGGGATACGAATTGCATGGTAGACTTTCTTCAGTCGAGGTTGATAACGATTGCGTGCTCTGGAGTTGCACTGGCTCCATAATATGGCCACAGCTGTTAGGTGTGTGTGTCAACGAAAGATGTCCATTCTTGTAGGAAAACAGGATACTATATCAATATTCACATACTGTGTTGCAAACTGATTGAAACGTAATGTGAAGTTTAGAGTATGTGATCTGAAATCTATCAAGCTAGTATCTCCAGTCCGTCTACACGCCATAAGGATGCACGTATCTCACATCTTCAAAAGAAGACTTTACAATAAAATAAGGTAGGAAACCTTTCCTGTAATGAGATGAGTAGTCATCTTCCTTGGATGCACATTTAGCACTTCAAGCGCGGGAGAGCTTTTATCCCTATATTTGGGCGAAATATGAAAATTGACATAGGTATGGCATTTAATGTCATAAAGTCCATTGTCCATCTTCTGCGTCGCTGAAGTAGAATTACAAATGAGATTAGGTAAGCCCTCAAGACACGGCCCTGTAGAGCGAAATAACAACGCAGCACATTGTTAAAGAACAGAGCAGTGTGGATGATGGAAATTGCCTTCTTTGCACCAACTGAAAATGTATCGCTTGAGGCATCTGACGGAGAAAATAAGGAAGCTCTGGAACTGATTGTGGCCCGTGATCTGCCATCATCACGATCGCAATAACGACGGATGTTTGTTGATCGAAAGTTTTGTCTCTCTTAGACTTATACTGGCTCGTTCGTAGACAAAGTAGATGCCATTGTCTCTCTGTGAATGTCAATTGTCCATAGAGACAAATGAGAGGTAAATGTCGAATCTCCTTTGACTGTGAATAACAAGGAAGCTCGTGATACGAGGCATGCTGATGTTTCCTGCGAAATTTTTATTTCGTGAAAATGATGTAGACAGCGACGTTGTCATGAACAAGAAATATATTTTGTTATTTGCCGTGTGTACAGTGTTCCCCTTTTATGGTTGCCCTTTTCATCCCACTCTCTCTCTCTCTCTCTCTCTCTCTCTCTCTCGCACACAAAAACACACACTCTCTCTCGCACACACGCACACTCTCTCTTTCTCTCTCTCTCTTTCTCTCTCTCTCTCTCTCTTTCTCTCTCTCTCTCTCTTTCTCTCTCTCTCTCTCTCTCTTTCTCTCTCTCTCTCTCTCTCTCTCTCTCTCTCTCTCTCTCTCTCCCCCCCCCTCCCTCCCCCCCTCCCTCCCTCCCTCCCTCCCTCCCTCCCTCCCTCCCTCCCTCCCTCCCTCCCTCCCTCCCTCCCTCTCTCTCTCTCTCTCTCTCTCTCTTTCTTTCTCTCTTTCTCTCTCTCTCTCTCTCTCTCTCTCTCTCTCTCTCTCTCTCTCTCACACACACACTTACACGCGCGCGCATATGCACCCACACATACGCACACACACACAAATAAAATGCATGCGTACACACACAAGCACACGCTCGAACACACGCACGCACACACAAACACACACAAACACACACACACATACACACAAACACACAAACACACTCAAACAAACACACACAAACACACACACACGTAAACACACGCTCAAACGCGCACACGCGTGCACACACACACACACACGCATACGCACGCACGCACGCATGCACGCACACACACATACACAGAGGTGTACACAGGCAGGCATAGGCGCACTCTTGCAAGCGAGTATTCACCACCCAAAACCACCTCTCCAGGTGTCGCAGAATGCTAATCATATGTGGAAGAACTGCCATTTTCTCAGACAACTGTCTGTCTCAGATGTTTACTGAACGACCTTCGGAACTTTCTATACAATGACAGTTCTCTCTTGCCCATTTAACACAGAATCCACACAACAACGGACTGGAGACAAATTGTCAGAGATGGTAATTGCTGGCAACGGAGGAGAGGCAACACGAGCCTCCGGCGATACTAGTCCCAACAAGTGAGACCAGCCTGCTGTTTCTCAGCCACGAGGCTGATCTTTTGTCAGAACTATCTGGAAAAGCAATCTGTCTTCGGTCGCTGCCGATACTGCAAACAGCCGCTGAATCAATCGCCATCCTCTCCTAATGCAGCTAGCTCATTGTGGCGTTTCTGCTGGGCAATGGAGATGGGCGTTGAGCGTGCGTAAAACATGGCAGTGCGTCTCCCAAAACCGCAGATGCTTTGCTTTCCTTATCGCTCACGGATATATATATATATATATACGTCGATATACGACCGATAGACTTAGCTTCAAGGGAGCGATATCCTCACATGAACTCGTAAAGTGCTCTTGAGGGATGTGGTTATGGACATTGCGTAATCAGTGCCGTGGGTGGTTGTTGGGGACGGCTCTTTCTGACGTTGGACGCCATGAGGAGGTTGATAGTAATGACATGTGATTTGTCTGCACCCTCCCATGCAGTTGGGAATCCCTTGCCACCCTTGAAGATGCTATAAACTTAATTGGCCCGGAGGGCATTTCTTAGCTTTTTTTTAAAGTTGGCACCTACTCAGCTATCATCACCACCATCAATCACCATCACTACCACCAACACGTTTACCATCGCCACCATCATCATCACCGCCATCTTCGCCACCACTATCACCTACACCACCACTACCACCACCACCATAGTCGCATTTATCAATGCCAACACATAAACCGTGACATCACCAATACAACACAAGCACCACCACCACTACCAACATCACCACCACCTTCACCATTGCCATTTATGCCCTTAACATCTCCACCTGTGTTACACAACCATTACTGCCACGTCCCAAAACTATCACCATCACCACCGCTACTATTCCTGCAAATGCATCTAACACAAATATCTAATGACGGCGATGATAAAACGACACTATATGAATAATACAACCAGAATCAGTAGATTCAGATAATCTCGGTAATGTTGAAATGCTTATTTTGAGGAGCTATTTTGATAGCACCATTATGCCTTGCCTTGTGCAAAGGCTGTTGTTATTTGTTGACTTCAGCCAAAAACCAAGGCTACAGCAAAATGTTGTTGTTGTACTGTTATGTGGGGATTATCTTCAGCCGTGGTAAGCTCCTAACATAACAACTGGCATTCTCTGGAGACAGAGATCAAAACCCCTGAAGATGGAGTGTGGCTGCCTATATTGCGGGGTGTTCAAAAACAGTCACACACGCAATCATCTCACCCACTTGGGTGATCCTGTGAGTGTTTAGCCCACGTACGCAACAGCAACAAAAACAACAACACAACAACAACCATTATGCCACTTTATATCAGCTCTCAGTGGTTTATAAAACATGGTTTTGTTCCTGTCGTTGCAGTCATCTGCAACTGGAAAGAAACACATCACTCATCTTGATTTGGATTTAAATTACCGTTTTGGTTTGTTATTGACACATCATGTATCAGTTGTATGAGTCGCACGTGCTCATTTAGTCAAGTTGGAAATAAACTGCATTCGTCTCAAAGCTTGTTCTGTCGTTGACCATGAAAGTGACCGTCAAAAAAAATATTGTTAAGCTCTGCACGTATGTGCATTTAAATCGAATCGATTATGAGACATACTTCATCCGGGGTTGTTTGATAAGCTGTGAATGGTTTTTTTCTGAGCCCTGGGCAAAATCAACTTTCTTTTCTCCGTCATATGTGAGTACAGCTTCTGTCAAATTTCTTCTTTTTGTGTGTTGCAGGGTACATCGATAATTTCCATTTGCCCAATAACAAAGTGATCCTCGTCACGTGTCCCGAGTACAACATCACTGCATCTGACGTATGTGAGTATTCTGTTCAGTATCTTCTGCTGCTGCATTGTGAAAATGTCATCTAAAAATCTTCATCGATTAAAATGGATTCTTTGGGTTAAAATATATGCAAATGCCTACTTGGGGAAGCCATGGCCTATCTGTCATACTAACGCTAAATATAATGACTACGATGCACTTTTCACATTAACCTTTACGTCCTTCAACTTCGTGAGGTGAAACAACACTACACTGCACTTCCGGAACACAACTCATAGTTGCAGCTGATCTTTATGAAGGAAGTACAATATTGTACATTTTTACGAAATAAATGGCAATGTATTGGCTAGCTTTGGGGATTTGTAGCCGGCCAGATAGAGCGTTTGACCTGTAGCCGCCTGCAGCTAATGGATGCGGGCATCTTTAGACAAGACACTTCACCCACATTGCCACTCCTACCGATGAGTAAACCGGGCGACCGGAAGGGAAATTCACCCAAAATAATTTTCTCAAAGGGAATAAAAATAAAGATTATCATACCATTATCATTTCTTACCAGTATGATTAATCCATCTTGCAATGAATCGCTGTTCACGAATAAACGCTTTTTACTGATTGTCAGTGGACAGCATTAAAAAGATTATGGTTGCACATGGGTCAGTAGCTGGGTAGGAAAGGGGTGGTGGTGCAATGGCACAGTGAGGACTGGAAACAGCGGCAAACAACTCATCTGTTAGAGTAACCACGAGAAAATTTGCAACATTTCTTTCCCAAAGTTGGGTTGCAAGAGGGGACAGCAACGCCGGCAAAATTGGCAGTGACAGCCACCACCAGGGAAGACTGCTTGGTGACAGGACAGCTGACACTGGGGTTTCTCTGTTTATTCCAAGGTTCATAGGCTTCGTCTGGGTGGGAGTGATTAAGTATTGATGATTTCTCTTGGCTCCGAGGTCATGACAGTAGGCACGCCAGTCTGTCGACCAACGTGATGTCTGGGGAGTCTGGCTCCACAGGCGTCATCTGTGTCTCTGCTTCGAAATGTTCATGGTCTCATGAGAGAAACCTCACTGAAGTACCAGGATCTCCGTGGCCAGTGTAAGACTGCTGAATGAGCCTGCATACTTGTGCTGGTGGAGGACACTGCATGAATTTTGCAGCAATGCTCCAATGACCAGGTTTTTCACAGTCTAGTTAATAAGCTTTGAGAGGTTTAAGACATCACGTGGTGTTTGCAGAACACTGCTGAGACAGTTTCGCTCACAGTTACCGCAGGAGACTCACGATAGATTGCACTGCCACAAGGAGGAGGATTGCATCTCCCGAAAATTCCCTAATGGCGACAGTTCAGCTCATGCTTGAACTGTTGGGGTCTGGGCCGAAAACTCCAAGGCAACGGTTTCAGCTCTTGAGAGGACATCTACTGGCAGCCGCTGAATGCGATTATCGGCACCTCCGCAGTTCCGCATTAGCCACGAATTTACTGGAGGTTATAATGTATTCATAAATACGCTGGACATGTTAATGAGAGCGCAAGTGCGTTTACACTGCTGCACTGTAGTTCATTCCAAGTGCGTTTACACTGCTGCACTGTAGTTCATTCCAAGTGCGTTTCGAAAACAATCCAATCAAAGAGCTGCACTAGCCACTTCGTTGCAAACAAACGCCAGCCCCAATAATTAACAATAGTCTTGATCAAAGTGGCTTTTCATTAACAAAGTAAAAAGCTGTTCATCAAAACGCCCTGTTTTTCATAGGGACTAAATGATATTTCCGTTTGAGTGTGCCCAGTTGGGACTTGCAGCCCAATTCTATGTCCTCTAGATAAGGCTACGTGTTTAAATATTATTACAACAGCTGTAATACAATCGCGTCGGCAGCCATTATGACTCCAGGCGAAACAAGGTAGGATTACAGGAAAGTAGCATAGACCAAAAAGGGGAGCAAATGCACATTTCATCAAAATACATTCGTAAGATAATGTTGACATATATTAATGCATGCATTCTTCCCTAGTAAACAGCCCAACTGTCATTAGACACGGGGACATCAACACATTTTATTTGCAGATTCACGATTCGATTACCACAAAGGCAAAATAAGAACCTGTCCAATGCCTCTATGACAATGTCCTCACAGGACCAGTGCTCATAAGTGCCACATTATATCTTGATAAGGATGGCTTTATTTACTTTCGGAGCGGGTCCAGCTCAAAGCAGTCAACAAGAGCAGGGTTCCCATGGGAAATGCTGCCTGCTTGATGCCGTGTGTACCGGTACAAGAGGCATCGTATTACAGCAATTCCCGTCACTCTACACCACTGATAAGACCCTGATGGACTCTGCATCCCTGTGTTCGTCTCCCAGTGGAAATTCTGGTCATCCAGTCTTCCCTCTCTCTCTCTCTCTCTCTCTCTCTCTCTCTCTCTCTCTCTCTCTCTCTCTCTCTCTCTCTCTCTCTCTCTCTCTCTCTCTCTCTCTCTCTCGCTCTCTCTCTCTCTCCCTCTCTCTCTCTCTCTCTCTCTCTCTCTCTCTCTCTCTCTCTCTCTCTCTCTCTCTCTCTCTCTCTCTCTCTCTCTCTCCTCTTCATAAGCACCGAGGTATCTCATTGATCTATTCCATCGTCCCCAAACGAACCTACCATCTCACACCTTCGTTTTACCACAACCTGTAGACATTTACAAAGGCAGTGTGACATATTCAGGTGTATTGATATGGAATTCGCTTCCATTGGATCTCGGGAACATTACTTTTTTAAGTCATTTAAAACTTTCATATGTGACTATCTATATAAAAAAGGTAAAGGTGTGGTTTTATATGGCGAATTACACCTTTTGTCTGGGTCTCAAACCGCTTTACACTTTACCCCCTGATCACTGGGCATCTTGATCAATCCTCACTGGTCCCTCACAACAAACATAGTGACAGAGATTTAAGACGCACACAGTCAGGTACCAGCACCAACTCCGCTCCCTGGGGAGTATTCCAAACCAATGCTGGCGCTTGGCCGCATACAAGGGTTAATCGCACTACGTTTCCCAACATTGCCCTCACAGATATCCGGTTTTACTCCTGGGTGGGGAAAAGCAATGCGAGTTAAGCATCTTGCTCAATAATGCAACTCTGGGAACAGCGCAGCTTCGAACGCCGTACAAACTGGCCGCAAGCGACTGTAGGTCCAGCGCGCTAACCACTCGGTCACTCTTGTATCCAGTGTACAATATCGCCTGTACGTTTGACACGCTGCTGTTACTTTTATGTTAAGACTCATTGAAAAAACAATTGTCAAAGGCATCTACTGAAATATTTCATGCGTCATTATTTGTTATATTGTTCATATGTCACTTACCAATGGCTGTATTTTGATATACTACTTGATATGTTTTTCAACTATCCATAATTGTTAATTCTGTATGACCAAGGACAAATTGTAAGTGAACCAAAATTCCTTAAAATGATATTCTTAATAAATAAAGAATCAATCAATCAATCAATCATTCAATCAATCAATCAACCGATCAACCAACCAACCAATCAGTCAGTCAGTCAGTCAGTCTGTCAGTCAGTCAGTCAGTCAGTCAGTCAGTCAGTCAGTCAGTCAGTCAGTCAGTCAGTCAGTCAGTCATTTAGTCAGTCAATCTCTCTCTCTCTCTCTCTCTCTCTCTCTCTCTCTCTCTCTCTCTCTCTTCCCATTTGAAGAAGTGTCTTCTTCTTCTTCTTCTTCTTCTTCTTTTTCTTCTTCTTCTTCTTCTTCTTCTTCTTCTTCTTCTTCTTCTTCTTCTTCTTCTTCTTCTTCTTCTTCTTCTTCTTCTTCTTTTTCTTCTTCTTCTTCTGTTGCTGCTGCTGCTGCTGCTTCTGATGTTTCTATCAAAAGCATCGACACCTTCAGCCATATTAAACAGTCCGGTGTACCTCGCAATTTTAATTCATTGTTAATGACATTCGATGAGTGCACAATTCTGTATAAACTGCTGTTAGACCATGTATTGATGTTAAAATTGTCACACAGTTTACGCATAGGAGCTGCAATATCCTTGGCAGCAAAACTAGTTGTGTTTGCCACCTCGATTGAGTGAATTGAAGAAAGAAGGACTGTCAGCCACAGTTCTATCTCAAAGCTCAAAGTAGAGCATTTGACTAATGGTGCATAGACTATGATGTATGTTAATACTCCCAGTCGTGAGCTCTTGAAATACGACTGTTCTCTTGTTCCCTCAATGGTGTGGAACCATTTAAAGAATTGACTGCTTTAAATTGATGGATGCTTTCGTCATCAATATTTGGAATGGAGTCCACAGCCTGGACGTTGACGGAAAAAGCATGCTTGAAAAGTTGGTGCAGTAACGAAACCATAATCCTGGTCCGCAACCATGATTTCTTTCCTTGCCAGGGAATTTCCAGAGCTTCTAGAACTAACATGTTTACTTCTCTCCCTGCCGACAGCTGACAGACTTCATTACATACCCTGACGTATACAAGCACATTCCTTTGTCACCCTATCAGTGGCTTTCTCCCCATGTCAAAGGACAGACCCAGGGCAGCCTTTGATCTTCCACTGTCCTGTAAGTGGCTTATGGCCTGTACCCCATTGCTTGGCGTCAAGTATAGCGTGTAATAGGAAACTGACGTCAGGGCTCGTAAAGACTGACAAGAGGAATAATGCAACTTCAGAGATGTCAGCACAGTTGCAAAACCGATGTCAACACGCCCTTGACATTCAACCCCATCTGCTTCCCATGATTTTGCAATAAAAAGTTGTTTATCAGTGAAGAATATTGGGCAGCATTATCACCTTGTGCGACGGATGACTGGTTAGTTTTTGTCTTACTCTGTAGTGCCAGTCATACCTTTTTTTCCGCTGAAGGAAATTTCATTCAACTTTCCTCTGTTCAACGGTATTTAATTTAGAAATTGTGCAAGGAAAACGATACTTTAAGCAACGATAAAGCAAACCTGCAAAATTGTCAGCCTGTCCTGTTTATGACAATATTGCACACAGTGGAACCAGTTTGAACTTGACCTGTAGCTCTCAGGGCATTTTAGAGCTGATGCACTAATTTAGGCGGCTTGATCTCCGAAAATGAATGATAAATCGCAGTAGAGAACCACTGCATTTACATGAACGTGCTTGGAAAATCCGAACTGACTTAACTTCCATTGGTTGTCAGATGTGTACTCATGAGATATCTGGGATGGCAATGCTGTTGGACCGTTAAGCTTTTTGAAAGGAAGTCGAAATTACGACACGAAAAAAAACATCGAGGTTAGCGTCGACGATAATAACAAAAGTGAAATCGACAAGGAAGTCTGACAATGATGATTTGGATGGTGGTCTTCATAGTCATGGTATGATAGTGGTCGGAATGGTAAAGGTGGTAATGGTGGCGAAATATTAATGAAGAAGAAGATGACGACGACCACAGTTGCGACAATGACGACGTCAAAACGACTGCAATAACAATGATTCCAAAGAAAGCATTCATACCTGGCTCTACCATGAGGTGAAGGTGTCGACTGTCAAAGGAAAGTACAAGGGGTGAACAATCAGCCCGAAAACGTGTAACTTCCTTGGCAATGCATGAGACGCACAGGATGGAATACTTTGTTTTGTAATATTGTGAATTCGAAGACCCAACCTCTGTTTTATGACTGCGCAAGGGAAACACTATGAAAAGGTCTGATCAGCAGAAGTTGTAGTTTGGTCTGTGGCTGTTCCAAGGCCACTGGAGCGAAGGGTATGTCTAGACTGCACTTACATCTTTTAGGAAGAAGCAACAAAGAGGAAACAAAACAGATTGTATACATAGATAGGCCAAAGAGAATAATAGCAAACAAATTCCCTGGCCTAAGTACATGCAGAAGTTCTCAATATACGCACTTGCTATTGCTTTGTACTCTGTCATGACATGCGGTAGACAAACACTCTTTCCGCCCTTTGTTCATGTCTTCAAGAGATTAGCAATCATATCAGCCAGACTCCTATCATTAGCAACCATCATTCACGGCCAAATGGTATTTACAAGCCATATACGTACTCAACACAAGCTTGTGAAAGTTGCGACGGCCAGACGTCTCAGGCACGCTACTATCACAATACTTCACTGCACTTCTTTACACAAAGATCTCGGTCGGACTGTTTTGGGACTCTTGCTAGATGCAGCAGGCAGAAGACAAACACATAGGCAGATTTATTCACGGCTTTGAAGATTCGCAACGAGTAAGCATCCCGGCCATGCCAAGTGGGTCAGGCCAGCTGCCAGGCAGATCTTGAACATCTGGAGGGCGGCTGAAATTCCGTTCCTCATTGCCTGTATGGGCGTTGTGGTGGGGTTCCGAGCCACCTCATGCCACGTGTGTCTTGACGGCTCATTTCTCAGACTCGGGACTTCTCATTTCTCTTGCCTGCCTGAGGCGCTCTCCAGCTTCTGGTATTAGAGGACTGGTGAAATCCTCTGTCATCACCGGAAGCCCTTCCCTGCCTTGTCTGTGACCCGCGTCTTCCTGCCTGCTTAGTAGATTGGCTGTGAGGTTCACCAGCTGTTACTTTTGACATGTTAACCTCTACACCTATAGTGCAGTTCCGGCTGAGTGGTTGGAGCGCCTGATCTCCAGGTACTTGCGAATAGACAATGTAGGTGCAGCATTCGAAACTGTGAATTTCATATTTGACATCCCTGAGCAAGGTCCTTAACTCGTATTGCTTTCTGCCATTTAAGAGTAAAACAACCGTGAGAACACAGCTGAAATTTTGGTGAGCGTTAACTTCTACGCGTTTTTCTGCAGCCTGGTAACGTGCTGTTCAGATAGCTGACTGAGATCGATGTTGGTGAAATTATGATAAAAGTTGCTCACTGACTGAATGGTCGCAACAGATAAGATGTGCACCTTTGCCTTGTACTAGCACACCCTCCGGCCCTGTTCATGGTGGTAATCGTGCGTCGAAGTTGTAGCAGCCAGTTTCGAACTTTGACACGTCCAAAGCGAATGCAACATTCCAAAGCGTTACTTAAACACACTGCACATGTGAAGATATAGAAGAGCCGGTGGTAAGGTTCGAGCTGTGCGGAGCTCGAGGCTTGATGGTAGAAGGGCGCAGGTATGAGACAAGTCGTAGTTGCTTTCCACAACTTGATTAACTCATGGCTACAGGAGATTCTGGCTGGTCCGAGGCCCTTGGTTATAGGTGCACCTTATCACACACATATACTGTAAACACAAAAACGTGTAGTGGAAGGAACCGTCATATACGTCACAAATGGCACAAAGTAAAACAAAGCAACGAAGCAGCTAGGACACAGTACTACTCAGTGAATCACAGTGTGGTGACATAAAGCATATCGCGCAATACAGAGCAGTAGGGCACAGTACAACCAAATGTAGCGTAGCTTAGCGTGTCACGATGTAGCAATGGCCGGTAACATTACAACGTTAAACTACATAATAAAGCAAGTTTTATCTGGTGGTACCGTAAGGCACGGCGGAAATGATCATACCAGATCACAGCTGATGTAAACTAGTTTGGTATTGAAAGTCTACAGCTCTTTTACCCAACTGCCTATTGTTTGTGATAGACGGAATAGCTGTACATCAACTTTTGAAGCAATATTTTGACTCTGAAGATGAACTTTCTACTGAATATTATAAGTCACCTGCCCTTCTTTCTCTATCGCTCTGAGATGACTATGACTTATTCGTCTGGAGAGTATCTTTCGAATTGTCGTGTTCAACATGCTAGTACCTCTTCTCGCACACGGATCATGTTTGCATTGCTTTGTATTAAGAAATATACATGTCATCGCTCTGTGTTCTGTTCTCAGCTTCCGGACGTATCGAAGCCCAGTTGAACGAAGTCTCCGCCAAGGCAGACATTCTGAAGACGAAGTTCCTCAGCAAGATGTCTGACAATAGGGTAAGTGTGGCGGATGCACAGCCATCAGTGTTTCACGTCTATTCCATGCGGTGTCTCGATATTTGAAGCAGCGGGAAATGCCACGTGTAAATCCTGCTGAAGCATTTACTTAATGTAGAGTGCCATTTTGAGAAAAGTGGCAGATTTCATCTTTAAATCATGCAAAACATTTTCGCACCTGCTGCACGATGATGCAATGCGTGTCATACACTCGCTGCATAACCACGGTATATGTAGGAAACATTGTTCTTTTGTCATTCTTAAAATCCGCTGAATTCTCCTTTGAAGTCTTCCTCAGTGTTCGGTGGAAGAATGGACTTACCGTGTCTCCCTGCAAGAGAGGAGGCGAATATTTAAGCTTGACCTTCTTGCAACCAAATCTAATTATCTTTCGTCACCAATGGCCTTGCAAGGCTTGGGAGGGCTGATAGGCCGTACACCATTCTTCTTTCCTTCCTTTCTTCCTTCCGTCCTTCCTTCCAATGAAGATTACGGGGGACAAAAAGCCACGCATTTAACCAGAACATATAGTAAACTTGTAATACTCTTTCCCGATGTTGCAGGTGGATGGGGAATTTGAGGTGCTGCAAAACGACAAACCCGCTCACGCCATCGTGAAGTTTGCCAAAGAGAAAAACGCAGATCTCATTGTCACGGGCACTCGGGGACTGGGCAAGGCGAGTCAGCTTTCTCATCCACCACTGCATGACGCTGTTCTTTAAAGTCTCATCGATGCATTCATATTCCTTCAAAGGAGAGAGAGAGAGAGAGAGAGATAAAAGAGAGAGAGAGAGAGAGAGAGAGAGAGAGAGAGAGAGAGAGAGAGAGAGAGAGAGAAAGAGAGAGGGAGGGAGGGGGAGAGAGAGAGGTTTTTCTGAGTGTTTTTTTTTAAATAATTGAGTGCTTCCCTCTTCGGTAAGTAAATGATCTTGAAATTTGTGTCACATTCGCTTGTAGATAATTTGTTCCAAGCAACTGGCTGTAGACTTCTGATACAATAAAATCCGCCACTGCGTCATCCTACAGTAAAGTTGTTTAGCGCAAACTGCACGATAACCAAAACATTCAACAGTTTCTTTGCCTCTCTCCTTCAGGTCCGACGCACAATTCTGGGTAGCGTCAGTGATTACATCATCCACCATTCCGAAGTCCCCGTGCTGGTTTGCAGACACAAATAGCACACCGGAAACACCTCATGGAACACATCTCCTCCCACCGGAAGTGCAATCGACATGGAACCAGTAGAATGTAGTTTTTGCGGATAAATCTCTGATGACCGACCACAAGTGCACATTTTATTGCAGTTAATATCAATCCACACATGCGCGCCTCATAGAAAAGAACCTGAGTTTTGCCTGAGAAATAACACATTCAAATAACTTCCCGTTGCCCCACATAGACATCTGCTCTGCATTGGGTTGTGTTGTCGTCCAGCTGGCGTGTCAGAACATTTTCTAGATATGAACAACAGCAGTGCATTAACTTTGTCACTAATCACACGTTGGAATCAGTTCAAAAGTGCGTATGTAAACATAGAGCCAAAAGTGAAAGAGCACGGTAGATTTTAGTAGGTCTTCAACATGCGCATAGAATAATTATTTTAGTGTTTATTGTTGCTTTGAAAGACGCAGCATTTGAGATAATAGACTACATCGACGAGTGTGAGATGGTCTTGACAATCAGACATAATTTATAACTATATAACTATATATATATATAACTATATATATATAACTATATATATATATAACTATATATATAACTATATATATAACTATATATAACTATATATATAACTATATATACATATATGCTGAAGCCTGTGTTTCAAATCAAAATCGTATGAATTTTACCTCATGAGATTTGAGCATTACAAGAGATAAAATTAACATAACAGCAAATGATGTGGATCGGTGTGACTTCTACTGTTAATGTCCCTCTGCTTTCATCGTCCAAAAGTAATGGATAAAGCAAGATGAAAGGTACGCTTTAAAAAGATTAATATATGATTCGATCTTTTCATTACAAGAATTTAGCTTGATAAACCTGCAGTGTCACCGATATAAAGTTACTGTCATTTAGTCCAAACCCAGATTTAGGAAAGACCAGACAGTGAAAAGGCCGGCGTGCATTCAGCATTGAGCCACTTTTCATATAATTTGTACATGAGCGGGTTTTTTTTCAGGAAGATTGGAGACCAGACTCATTGTTCGGGTTCCAGTCACAACACTCGATATATTTCTTTATTT